>JAQZBX010063980.1:0-16590 GCA_029593785.1 Cabassous unicinctus
GCAAAGGCGAGGAAGTGGAGGCACTTCCCGCTTAGTCTGAGGAGGTCGACCCCAATTAAGGGGGACCTCGCGGTGAATCTCGCTGGGGCCTCCAAATGTTCTAACCCAGGAGATCGACCATACTCAGACTTTAAGACTTTAGTTACTTTTATTGAGCTAAGCCCGCAGGCGTCTGCAGCACACCTCACGCAGGAGGGAAATGCAGCCCCGAGGTTCTAAAATGGCTCCCTTTTATAGGGGGTCGCTGACGCAGTTTTCAAGCAAGCAGGGTGTACAGAAGCAGATCTTGGCGGTTAGATAGTGTCTGCACAACTTCAAGGTTCTGATAACTTGGGACACAGCTGCAAGGTTGAGATGTTTTTGCAAGGTTGCTCAAGGGAGGGGAGGTTATGTGCTTCCCAGATAGAACACTCAGGGAACAATAGAAAGTTTTCTTCTCTAAGTTACTTTGGGTAGGCTAATTTGGAGCTAGAGTACAACAATCTTACCAAATTAAGTATACCATTGGCAAATAAGCACACATAAAAACACTCAACATTCTTTGTCATAATAGAAGAGGAACTTAAAATGTGAGAGATATTATATCCCCAATAGGGTTTCTAACTATTCAAAGAACAGACAAAACCAATTGCTAGCCATGATGTGGAAATCAGGAATGCTCGTTCATTGCTAGAGGGAATGCATATTGGTACAGCCACTTTAGAAGACATTTTGGCATGTCTTAAAAATTCAGATATCTCAGCATGTGACTCATCAATCACACTCCTAGATATGTATCCATGTTTGTTTGATAAGTAATGTCCACATAAAAAGCAGCACACATATTTATAGCAAGTTTTAGTTATAATAACCAGAAGCTAGAAGAAACCAATATGTCCTTCACTAGGTGAAAGGCTAATCAAACTGTGTACAACTATGCCCTGGGATACTACACAGCAATAAAAAGCACTATCGTACTACATAAAGACATGTAAACAAATCAAATTCATATTTTAAGAAAAAGAAGCTCCAGGAATTAGTCTCCACCAAAACAACAACTGACCTAGCAGAAACTGTTGAAATTAACTATATTGAAACTCTGGGCTCAAGTGTAACACTGTGTATAACCCAAGAAAGAACTGGAGGAAGAGACTGATGAATTATAGTAAATACTGGTGAATTTCACCTTCTGTGCAACAGCTACCATTTCCCATCTCCCAGCCTTACTGCTGGCAGCAGTGGGGACTGCAGCCCAGGCACCTGCTGCAACTACTGGTGTCAGGGTAGGAAATAAAAACCTATTCCCCTAAATACCAGGGGAGTTTGGTCTGATTGCCAGTCACTGCTTTTGAGTAGCTACTTCAGATCTCTGTGGTCCAGTTCTCAGGCAAAAGGTTTTGAGGTATATTGACAGTACCCTTCCTCAAAACTACAGAAAACACTTAAAAGACTGCTGTCACTGGGTAAGCACTGAATCAAGAGAACACAAATTCAAAGTCATAAGAGAAGCTCCTGGCACCCTTTCTGCAGCAACCCCTTCCCAGCATTTTGTGGTCCTAACCTGAGCTTATATTATGGATCACCCAGGAGGGTGTGAAAGTCTATTTCAAAGAGAGTACAGGAGGCAATCAAACTCAGGAGAATTCTTAAGGCTGCAAGCAAGCACAAGATCAGGAAAAGAAGCAGGCTCCATGGCTTCACTCAGGCTCAGATAAGAGGATACCACACAGTGATAAGAGTCATATCACTGGCTGGATACAAATTGAGGAACAGAGAGCTCAAGGACTAAATGAACACATAAAAATATTAAAATGTACAGTGTACAACAAAAGATTCCAAGACAAAAAAACAGGAAATGGTGGTCAATCCAAAGGAATAAGATTAAAATCTAGAAACTATCAATGAAGAGGACTAGACATTGAACATACTAAATAATGCATTTTAAAAGTATTCTTGTTATGCTCAAGGAAATGAAGGAAAACAGAGGAAGAACTAAAGATTATGAGGGAAAAAAGACTGATCAATATGGAAATATCTTTGAGATTTTTGAAAAGGACCAAACAAAAATACTGCAGTTGAAAAATAAATTACTGAAATGTAAAATTCCTGAGGGTTTCAACAACAGATTGTAGCTGGCAGAAAAAATAATCAGTGAACTTGAAGACAAGACAATTGAAATGAGTCAGGTTGAGGACCAAAAGGAAAAAGAACCATGCCCAGACACATAGTGATCAAACTGTTCAATGCCATGGACAAGGAGAAAGTTTGTAAAAGCTACAAGTGAAAAGCAATATGTTATGTAGAAAGGAACCCAGAAAGGATTAAGTTCCAAATTCTCACATGATACCATGGAGGCAAGATGGTTCTGGAACAAAATATTTAAAGTGCTGAAAGAAAACATTTGTGAACCAAAAATGTTATATGTGGCAAGACTTCCTTTCAAAAATGAAAAATGAAGGACATTAAGACATTTTCAAATAAATAAGAGCTGGAGAAATTCATCACCACTAGACTTGCCCTATAAGCAAAGTTGAAGGGAGTTCTCCAGAATGAAATGAGAAGACACTAGACAGTGGATAAAAGCAACAGAAAAAATAAAGACTTCTGGTAAAGGGAACCATTTGGGTAATGATAAATGCCAGAACTACTGAATTGTATTTTTTAGTATTTAACCCCACTTCTTTCTTCTTACTGGTTCTAAAATGCAAAAGAATAAAACATAATGATATATCTATGCTTTCCGACATACAGTATTCAAAAATATAATTTGTAACAGGTATAATATAGCTGGGTGATGGCTATAGGAACAGTGTATTGAAGTTAATTTGGTGTCAAATTAAATATGATTGTTATATATTTAGGATGTTAAACTTTAACATCTGGTAACTGAAAAGAAAATACATGAAAAATGTATTCAGAAAGAAATGAGAAGGGACCCAAAGTGATAAAACACACACACACACAAATCAAATCAATATGCACATAGGCTATAATGGATGAATTGTGGGTCAAAAATGGAATAAGACTTACAAAGACAAAAAGAGCAAAATGGCAGAAGTCCAGCATTATAAGTTACTTTAAGTGTAAATGGATGAAACTCTTCAGTAAAAAGGCAGAGACTGGCAGAATGGATAGAAAAGCATGACTCAACTATGTGCTGTTTATAAGAGATTGACTTTAAATTTAGACATGAGTAGGTTTAAAGTGAAAGGATGGGAAAAAATCCTATGCATATATTAATAGAAAAGAAAGCTTGGGTTGCTTGGGTGCTATCTGATACTAATATCTGATAAACCAGACTTTAAATAAAAAACTTAAAGGGAAGAGTAAGACCCAAGATGGTACCAGAATAGGAAGCTCTAAAAATCAGCTTGTCCCAAAGGGCAACTATTAATCAGAGGATCTGCCCAGATCAACAGTTTGGGGAACTGTGGAGACTAGAACACAGTGCACCATCCAGGGAAGAATGGGAAGAGAAGACTGAAAATCTGAGGTGAAGATTTGTGAACAGATTCCTCCACCCCTCCTGGCAAGGCTGGCCACCTCAGGACCCACTCCCTGGCTGGAAGCAGAAACTCTCCTTCCCAAAAGCAGGAGAGGGGAAGTTGCCTGGCACCAACTACAGCTGTTATTTGGAAAATTCAGTTAGTTAGTTATTTTACAATCTTGAGCACAACTGAAGTTTAAACCTGCCCAAGCCACAAAAAAGCCAGCAGCCTTTGTGCTGTCTCCAACCCTGGCAGTTGTCAAAGCAGGAGTGATTGAAAAAAACACATGGGTACCCTAGGATGGTAGGGATCAGATTTGGGGTACCCAGTTTGGAAAGCCACTGTTTAGGCCCTCACACCCAGCAGAAGTGGAAATTGGGTACAGTTTGAACACTTTCTTGGGACAGAGCAGTCAGTTCACCACATCCACCTTAAAGGGCTCCTGCACACAAGGTTCCAATGACCCTGGAAGCAGGGGAAGCATGCACTCTCTAACAGGCAGTGCTGGCAGATTCACCCCATCCACCTTAAAGAGCTGCTGCACACTTGGTCCCAATGTCACCCAGAAGAAAAGGAAGTGTTCACTCTCTCTAGGGCAGTGTAGGTAGATTCACCATGCTCACATTAACGGGTTACTTTACTCTCATATCTGAGGTGCTTCAGGAAGAAGAGGACCCAAGAGATGTCTAATCACTCTCTCAAGACAATGCAGGCAGAACCACCCCATCCACCTGGGTGGTGTCAGCACAGGGGGTGGCAATTGATTAGAGAACTCTGATCTCAGGGACTGGGAGCTGTGCTACAGTTTCATCTAGGGTAAGCTGGCAACCTCAGCCTCAATCAAACCCCCACCAGGAGCCAAGTCAGCTGAGACTTAAAGGCACAGAATTATATTAGGGCAGTTGGGAACACTTGAATAAAGAGTACTACCTACTGGGTACCTTAAGAAAGCCTAGATTGGGGCAGACAACAAAGAGAAGATTGGAGGCCTTTAAGGTCTCTTATCCAGGGCACACTGGAATTTATCTATGTTCCCTGTATAGGTCCCCTGAGATTGTTCTGACTTGGAAACCAGAGCTAGGAAGGTTGTCTCCATGGGAACACTCCCACTAAAATTAGCCCTCCAGATAACAGCAGTGAGAAAAGATGAAAGATGCCTCTCTGTCTCTATGGTAATATTGTGCTTGACCCCTAGGAAAAGCACCAGCAAGTGTATTGCCTGCGAGTGCACAGAAGACCTCCTAGGAATGGTTAAGAGCACCCCCCCCTTCATCTGGGCAGAGGGGTACCCACTACCCCTAATGCAGTAAGCCTCTTTTGCCCACCCACAGCAGTTAAGAATTCAGAGAAACAAAATTAAGAATACATGCAGTCTCCTCAAGACCACAAACTATATCAGCAAAATGTGCTCAGGAGCCTCAAAGTTTTTAGTGACATCTTTTACTTCATTGGCCAAGTTACAGTAGTTGTTCTTGATGGTGAAAATAAAGTTATCTTTGAAGCACCAGCAAGTGTCTGTGGTCCTATGAAGAAGCTATGAGACTCCAAAACACAGAACTCAGAAAATGAGATATTTCACTCCCTAATAAGAGGCCATTACCCCCAATCCAATATAACCAAATGCTAACAAAAAAACAATTTTTAAATAAATAATAGGTTAAAAATTTTAATTATGGTACTTAGAAAATCTTGGGCAATATTTTCCTTCCTTTAATTTTCCCTAAAGCCTCCTGAAAACCCATAGTTTCCTCTCGACCTCAATTTTTGTACTGAAATAAAAGAGGAACTTTCAGAAATCTGACCTCTACGAGGAAAAAGCATTATTTTATCGACCTTCACATTGCACAATGCTAACACGTTTGCCACTTTGCTGAGATGAAAAGTTTTCCTTCTAAACAGCAAGTTATCTGGCCCTGGGGCTTCTCCCTGGAAGGGCCTTTTGTGGTGAGGGTGGCGGCCTTCGCAGTGGGGGCCTCTGGCCCACGCAGTGTCCAGCGCCTCCATGGCCCCCTGCCTCGCACCGGCCCCTCTGGATGCCGCGTCTACAGTTCACTCGGGCTGCTCGCCTCGCACTCTGGCAAGAAGCTGCAGCTCTCTGCCTCTGCCTTGCCACCGCACAAAACATGGCCTAGTGGCTTCACTCACCAGGCTTGCCACCCCCTGGGCCCGGCGCCCAGGCCGGGGCCGGGACCAGGCGAAAGGTCCGCGTGCTGAACGTGTGACTGCGGGCCGCCCCGGGGCGGAAGAGGCGCCTCCCTCTCCCGCTGCAGCCGCTCCTGATGGTGCTCCTGATCCACCTTTCCGGACCACAGTTACAACAAGAGCTGCGGAGGGCTGTCGGGAGAGTAGGCGCCCTCAGAGCACAAGCTGGGCGGGGCCGGCTGGGGCTTCAGGGAGAACTCCCGGATCGCTGGATTGCGGCCCGACGGGGTCCAGGTAACCGCAGTGGCAGGGAGCACATGATCCCTTCCCTTCGCATGTTCCAGCGCCCCAGACCTTACGAAGCGCGCGCTCACCCCCCACTCGCCCACTGCATTCCACCCGACCTGCCCGGCCCACGGAGCCCGCGCCCCGCCTCGGCGCATGGTTGGGTGCAAGGCAGGGGCACGCCTTGGGGCGCGGGAGTTCAGAGCTGGGGTGAGTGCACACGCGAGTTACCCAAGAGGCCACACCACCCGCCACCCTGCCCGACTTGGCAACTCTCTTTACCTCGGTACTGGCGCAGTTCGAGCAGGAATTGTGGGGGTCCCGGCAGAGCTGGTAGCAGAGCAAGTCCAGGCAGAAGAGTAGCAGAGTGGCCATGCAGAGCCCCGTAGTCCCAGAGGGAGAAGCGCGGACACGGCAGCCGAAAGGTCCTGCAGCCGCCAGCCGCCAAGACCCGAGCCCAGGCCGAACCCTCAAGGGAAGCCGGGCGGAGTCGGAGCCTTGCGCCACCACTGCCACCACCACGGTCGAGTTGCTGCTGCCTCTTTGCCGCCGCAGCGCGCTGCCCGCCCTCGCCGAGCCAGGGCCACCATCCTCGCGCAAGGAGGTCCGGCGCTGACGTGGGGGCGCTGGAGGCCAGGGTCCCGGTCTCGGGTTCAGGGAACTTTATTCGGCATGTCCCCCGCCGCCATGGCCGAAGGGCCAACGTGCCCAGCCCAGACTTGGGACACCGACCTCTGCCGGCTGACTGCCCGCACCCGCCCCCCGCGCCCGGCCTGCCGGCGCACGGTGGACACCCGACTCTGCCTGTGGCTGTCAGCGTGTTTTGAACCAACTCGGGCTCCTGTAAGAGCAGCCAAGCGGAGCAGGAGCGGGGCATGGGGTCTCCAGGGCCGGGACTCCGGTCCCTTCCCCAGCCCTCCAGCCAGTGGCCTGTCCGTTGCCTCCTTCTCTCCGCGGGTTTCTGGGTTCGCAAAGTGTCACGTTACTGCCTCAGCAGAGAGGGGCTGGGGGATTGGCAACAAGGAAGAAAGTTCCTGGGTGTGCTTTCTCTCTCCCGTCCCTCCAACATCTGGCCATGTTTCCTGTGCCACCTGCGACCTATTGGGTCCTTCGGAATTCACCGGGCGAAGAAAGACCACTTATTTCGCTGTTTTTTTTTTCCTTCAGAAACTCGATTCTGCTTCCACATCCCAGGTGAGCTCTTAAGCAAGGCCTACAAGGTACTTGAATATAGGTTTGAGACCTTCCTGAGATGGTCGAAAAGCGAGTGGTGTGAGTTCTAAGAATTCACCACCCCATGGTACAGGCCCTTGTCCCGTAGGGGCCCCCAAAAACTCAGCCACTGGCACAAAGGAGGCAGTGGGCTGAGGAGTGAACTCAAGAAGACTGTTCCTCTAGCAGAAAGGAAAGGGGAGACAACTCTGTACCACTCTCATGCTTCTCCTCTCTCCCTCAGGGGTGCTTTGAAAGGAGCTTCTGAACCTGAGTGGGAACCTCCTGACCAGAAAGGCTGCTACTCAGACAAATTCACCAAGGGACACCTGATGCATGGAAAGGCAGACATTCTTGAAAAACAGTTTATTGCTATGTAACAGGAGGCCCCTGTGGCTTCCCTAAGGTGGCAGAACTAGTAGAAGTTGGGCTGGGAGCCCAACTTAAATCTGTTTGGCCCTTAAGCCCACTCCACTAACCATTGCACATTCTATCTCCCTTTGCTCGTAGTTTGCATGGTGACAGGAGGATGAGATACAATTCATTTAACCCATGCCATCTTAGAAAAGGAAACCTCAACACCTGGTGCCACATCTCTGGCTCCCTATACCCTGTCTGTGCATTTCCAGTAACTTATGACCCCATAAAGAAAAACTCAAAAGGCATAAACCTCTATGATTCTAAGGTGATGTTCCTGAAAATCTTCATAAAGCTGGGTATCTGAAGAATTTTCTGGGGAATGGAATCCCAAGACCAACAGCTGATTTCCTTTATGATTTAAGAACACTAGGGCTTATCCCATAGGTCACATAAGAGTATCACTGTTCATGATTTGAAAAATGAGTGAAGAATAAAGAAAATAGATCATGAGCTAGACACAGAAATAGAAGAAGAGGTGGGATGATGTGTCTCGCTCTTGCTCTCACACACACACAAACAGATATACATGCAAATTCTACTTCCCAATCTTACCTTGAGCTAGCTCTATTATGAGTGTGTTTGTTTTAATATAGGGATGCCATATTAATGTTCCTCTCATTTTCCAAAGCCTGCCTTACTAGATACAATATTATTAGAAGTGACTCCTTTTCTCTGAACCCTTGAACTATTGCATCTTAATCTGCCTTTTGGCCTTCTTGATATTTGTCTTCATGATTTCAGTGGCAAAATTGTCACTTGAACTTATTGGGACTCACTTGGAGGAAACATATTGGTTTACTCTTGCTGCTTTCAGAACTGTCTCCTTACCCATGGCATTTTACTTTGTGATTCCTGTGTGTCTGGGCATGATGTTCTATGAATTTATCCTGTATAGGGTTCTTCCTGTTTCTTGACTGTACATACACATGCTTTTCATTACATCTGAGAGGTTTCCAGCCATTATATCTTTGAATATTCCTTTTACCACTTTCTCTTTATTTTCTTTCTGTGTATCCCACAAATCATGTGTGTACATCTTGATTTTATGCCATATGTCCTCTCCACCAGGTGTAGAAGACTACAGGTGTAGAAGGCATACAGACTCCTAAGGTTCCAGTTCTCATTAACCCATGGTATGTTTTAGTGACTAGTAAAGACTGGCAGATCCATTTTCCTGCAATGGTCTGTGTTCCTGTCTGTCTAGGACCTAGTAGCATAGAGAGAATAGTAAGGCAACACCCGCCACCAAAAAGTCACAGCACTGCCTGAGAAATGACACCTGCTTGGCTCCATGAGAAGAGTGGGGTCAGGGTGGAGACACAAGCGATGTCCCCGCAGGATGGTTTTGTTGTCTAAGCTTTGCACTGTGTCGCTATGGCCCTAATGCGTGCAGGTCTCCTTGGCATAGCCCCAAAGTTGGTTTATCTGGTGATTTTAGGGAAGGGGAGGTGGGGGTGCTCTCAATTGTGTTGACCATGGTTCTGCCAGAAGCTCCGCAGGAACCGAGGGGACTAAGGGTGGCCCTCACCCCAACATATACTCCAGGAGTAGGGTGCCCAGTGCTGTGTTTGCACCTGGTCCACCCCCGAGGATGTAGTTCAGAAGTCACACCTTCTGAGCCAGCCTCACAGGCATCCACTGGCTACCCCACCCCACCCTGGCATGGGCCATCGGCGACCTGGCAGAGCCACCAGCCACCTAGCCCCAGGTCAGGCAAAGCCTCTCACCGGCCAAGGGACCTGGTGGAAACTGGCAACCATAGTAGGACAGTTCCATGGTGCTCCAGGCTTCCCAGATGATCCCTTATACTCTCTTTGCAAATTTGTAGTATCTTTCTAACTCGTTTCTCTTCTGCTTTTCAATTTTAAATTAAAGGTCTTATTAACTGCATTAAAAAAAAACACATTTCCTTAGGGTTTGGGTAGACCATATGGCATGGGAAAATATCTCAGTAAAATTATTCAAAACTAATAAATATTACTGCAAGAATAGCCAGAAATAGCCACTGTGTATGGCAGGGGAAATGGCGAGTTTGTGAGGCAAAGTGTTTATGTATGAGTTTTTGTGTCTGGTTTTTGTTAGTTCTTTTATGCAAATAATGAAAATATCTTAATAATGATTGAGTTGATTAACAAAAAGCTCTTGTAATACAACAAATACCATGTATTGAACACTTTGCCTCAGTTGAATTCTTTATTATTAAGTCTCTATAAAATTGATTTGTAGAACAAGATAGGGCAGTTTGGGGGAAATTCATAGGATGGGAGGTCTACAGTTAGTAGTTAAATTTTCATGATCCTCTTGCTTAATTTTTAACAGCCATTTCACCACAAAGCCAGGAGTTGATGGAGGCTGCTGTGTGAGGCACCTGTATGAAGTTACACATGATTCTTTGGAAAGTCCCAGCATTTACTGTACACATAATTTTGCTGTACATTCAGGTATGGATTGCACAATTCAATAAAAAATATTTTTCTGAACAGAGGGTGATGATAGTCACACAGGAAATTCTTCTATTTGCCTACTTCTCTATTCAGGTCCTCCATTTTTGCTCTTAAAATTCGGAGGATGTGGTCACAGGTGTATTGAGATGGACGGCTGTACCCACGGAGTGGACCATGCATCTCTTAAACCTTATGAGTCACTCTGCCTGCCATCTAGGAAATAGCGCAATAGGGTTTTGTGTCCTTGTTCAGCCTATAGATTATTTCCCTCCTGGTGGTGGGTAGGGTCATCTGGATGCCATTAGCACAGAGTAGGAGATTGGTGAATGTGCATCCTTTCTTTGTGAGGGAGAATTTCTGTGAGCTTGCCAGCCTTGTTTTTTTGTTGTAAGAATAAATTTCATTTGATTTCAAATGATTTCAAAGGAGCAGAATGTGACCAAACAGCAGTTATTTACATATGGGTAACTGTTTCAGAATCCCTGAATACAGGAGAAAATCACAAAGAATTATGAGAGTAATCAGAAATGCTTTCTGTGAAAGAAAAACTAGAGTTTGCTATCATGAGAGGAGAGATTCATAAATTAATTCACAAAGATCTCCTCTTAGTGAATCCAAAGTGGGCATATTCAAAGATTAAAAATCAGAGAAACACTTTTGGTTCCACATCATCATTATTTTCCCAATAAATGTGGTTACCATTTTTTCATTAATTTATAAGAAGTGTAAAGAAATTTTTAATCCAACTACCTTCACCAGTGAGTGAAATCCTGGAGGCTTTCTCATGTTTCAAGACTGTGCTTCTCAGATGCACTAAATAAATCCCTTACATTTTCATGTAGTGGATAATTTTTCTTGAATAGTGCTCTCATTCTTAGGAAATATTTATATTCAAAGGATATTAGATATCCATATCATATATTTAATGTCATTTTCTCTAATCCAGACTATTATTATTTTCCAAAGCATATTTTTGTTATAGATGGTGAACTTAGAAAAAAAAATCATGCATATTGTAAGACTCCACATACAACAACCTTCTAGCAACACACCACACTGTGATGGAACTTTGTTACAGATTATGAGATATTACCATCAGACTCTAGTAAGCTCATTCTAGTGTGCATATTTGGCACACATTTTCTGCTGTCTCCTATTTTCAACATGGAATGTTTGGTGTCGCTGTTACATGTGTTTCAGGGCTTTTCATGTGTTTATTACTTTTCCCCCTTAATCATCAATTTGACTCCACCTTTCTTCCTAACACATCTATATTTTGACCACTACCTCTAAACCGAATTAGGGATCCATGTCCCTGTTACCAGGAAGAGATCTTTTTGAATTCATTCTTGTGTGTTCTATTCAGCCTAGTCATCAATTCAGGAAAATTCTATTCCAAAGATTCCCTCCCACCTGCCTTCCTGCCCCCCCACCTGAAAACAATAGATAGTGGATATGTTCAAGCCAGACACTCTGAGCATCCCCACAATCGAGGAAGGGTGAGCTGAATAACAACGCAGGACACCCAGCACCACCAAGCCGTGGCATTTCTCTAGACCCGCATAGACCACATGGAGACTTTCCCTACAGGTTCAGTCGCCTTTCCGGGAGCCGTTTTGGAAAAAAGGACCTACAGGCTAATGTAGGACACCTAGAATTGGATTTGCATCCTTCGGTAAGTCCAGATTTCTCTGGTGTCACGTGGGATTGGTTAAACTGCCTCCTCATTGTATTGTAAATATTTCTTGGTTGTGTGGTCATTTCTTCTTGGAACATTGGCTGACTGAGATCTGAGGGGGTCCCCCTTGCAAACAAGGGAGTTTTCTGAGTAATCTCTTTATGATTGAATACCAGTTTAATTTACCTCTCTTCTGAATGTGCCTCTGATATCTTGTAGTTATTGCAATTCCTTGAGAGTGGTTATAACCTAGCATAAGAGCCGAGGTAGCCCTATTCTGTGTAGATGTCAAAACAGCAGGGATCCATTCTTTGGATTGAGACGTGAAGGCTATAATGCCCTTATACATGATCTTCCATTTCCTTCTGGACATTTATCTCAATGTTCCTTCTCATTCTGTCACTCTGCCCACTCCCCCACTTGCTTTTTTTTTGCTTGCTCTGATGCCTATGGAAAGAGTAGTGTGATGATCAGGGTTCTGTAAGTTTCTTCATAGAAAATAAACACCTCTTTTTAATTGACCCAAGAGTGCAGGATGGGTATATCATTTTACTGTTGTTCTTTCTCATCCATAGTCATTCATTAAAACAGACCATCTGGTTCCATAATATTTTCTTGGGTGTACTGTTGAAAAAGATTTTGAATTTTCTTCCCACAGAAAAGTAGGTGTTGATTGTTATCTGCAGTAATTCATTCCCATAAGATGTGAAGAATTCTCAAATAAGATTTTGATAACCCAGAACTGAATATGCTGTAAATGAAAATAAAATCACTAAACCAGTAATTGATGTCATTCTTACAGATTATTTGGTCCAATAGTTAGAACTGTAATATATGAAACAGAATTATGTCATCATTGATTTCAATGATGTCAGAATTATTAGTAATATTTAAATGTTTCTACCTCTATAGGGTATTATTTATCATGGATTATATGACATCTAACCTGGCCTTACACTTTCTGTCTCTCTCATTTTTTTGGAATACCTTTTTATCCGATTAGGTAAGTATTATCAAGTTTTGTTCACCTGAAAAATATGTGTCCACAAAATGATTTACAGTCCTAAAATAAACCACATTTATTAATATCTCCCATCCTCTCAGATTGATCGATAAGTTCTTGGGTAGTTCTCAAGCTCATGTGTAAGAGAAAATTTTTCTAAAGTTTATGTTTCTGTTGAAACAAGTTTCACCCTTCATTTAGTAAGTATTTTCATTTTATTTATGTTATTAATAGAGCAGTGGTTTACTGAAACATTCTTGCAGAAAACAAAGAACTTTCATATATCCCCCACTTATTTTCCTTACTATTTCTGTTTTATATTGCTCTCTTTCCTTAATTGATACTTTGTCTAAAGGGTCAATCCTTTATTTAATGTGGTGTATTGAATTCTCTTATGAATAATGTACTGCTGTCTATTTCTTTCTTCAATTTTTCAACTTTATTTCATATATTTTCATGCTTTGCTATATATATATATAATTGCTCTCTATATACATGTTTAATTGGGGACTTTGTCTTTGAACAATTTGTCAGTATATAGTGTTTTTCTTTCTCCTAGACAGCAGATTTATTTTTAATTATACCTGTTATGTGTAACACAAACATCATGTAGAATGAACAGTGTTCCTTTATACTCCCCCCACACACACACACATAGATTCCCTTATCATGAATATTTTCCATTAGTATGGTAACTATGTTATAATTGATAAACCTAGATTCTTATTATTTTAGGATTAACTGTAGTCCATATATATGTATATTCTTCCTATTCCCTTCTGAAACACCTCTTCTTGTTATAATTGTTACATATTATGTGTTCATACATTTTATATTCCCAACCATAGACTATCTTAAATTTTATGCACTTAAATTTTAGAAATTTTAAAATATGAAGTTACATACCAAAACCCAGTACATTATTACCATCATTTTCAATTAGAAAATGATTTACTTTATGAGAATCCGTAAATTTTTATGTAACTTGACACATCATTGAGTGTCCTTCCATATCTGTCTGAAGAACTTGCTTAAAATTATTTGTAGGGCAGCCCAAGTGGTTGGAAAACTCCCACAGGATATTTTGATTTTGTTTGTTTGTTTCAATATGGGGATGCCATATTAATCTTCCCTTCATTTTCCAAAACCTGACTCATTAGAAATAATATTATTAGAAGTGACTCCTTTTCTCTGAACCCTTGAGCTATTGCATCTTAATTTGTCTTTTAGCCTTCCTGAATTTTGTCTTAATGATTACCGTGACAAAATTGTCACAAACTTATTGGGACTCACTTAGAGGAAACACAATGCTTTACTCTTGCAGCTTTCAGAACTCTCTCCTTACCCATGACATTTTACTTTGTGATTCCTGTGTGTCATGATGTTCTATGACTTTATCCTCTATGGGGTTCTTCCTGTTTCTTGACTGTGCAGACACATGTCTTTCATTATGTCTGAGATGTTTCCTGCCATTATATCTTTGAATATTCCTTCTGCCACTTTCTCTTTATTTTCTTTCTGTGTATCCCACAATGCATGTGTATACTTCTTGATTTTATGTCATATGTGCTCTCCACCAGGTGTAGAAGGGCATACAGAATCCTGAGGTTCCAATTTCCATTAACCCATTGTATGTTGCAACACCTAGTAAAGACTGGCAGATCCATTTTCCTGCAGGGGTATGTGCTCCTGCCTGTCTAGTACCCAGTAGCATAGGGAGCATAGTAAGAAAACAGCTGCCATCAAAAAGTCACAGCACTGACTGAGAAATGTCTCCTGCTTGATTCCAATGGGGTGTGGGTCAGAGAGGAGATACAACTGATGTCCCTGCAGGAAGGTTTTGTTGTCTAAGCTTCACACCAGGTCCCCATGACCCTAATGCACCCAAGTCACCTTGGCACAGCCCCAGAGTTGGTTTCTCTGGTGATTTTAGGGAAGTGGATGTGTGGGTGCAGTCAATTTTGTTGACCATGGTTCTGCCAGGAGCTCCGTAGGAACTCAGGGGGCTAAAGGTAACCTTCACCCCAACATACACTCCATGAGTAGGGTGCCCAGTGCTCTGTTTGCACCTGGTCCACCCCCGAGGATGTCTTTAGAAGTAACGCATTCTGAGCCAGCCTCACAGGCATCCACTGCCTTCCCTACCCCACCCCAGTGTGGGCATTTGCTGCCTGGCAGAGCCACCAGTAACCTAGCCCCAGGTCAGACAGAGCCTCTCGCCAGTCAGGGAACACCGTGGAAACTGGCAGCCATAGTAGGCCAGTCTCGTGGCCCTCCAGGTTTACCGAATGATCCCTTAAACTCTCTTTTCAGATTTGTAACTTCTTTCTAACTCATTTCTCTTCCATTTTCTAATTTTAAATTAAAGGTCTTATTAACTGCATTTTAAAAAAAAAGATTTCCTTAGGGTTTGGCTAGACCATATGGCATGGGAAAATATCTCAGTAAAATGACTTCAAAACTAATAAATATTACTGCAAGAATAGCCAGAAATAGCCACTGTGTATAGCAGGGGAAATGGTGAGTTTGTGAGGGGAGGCATTTATGTGTGAGTTTTTGTGTCTGGTTTTTTTTGGGTTTTTTTTGTGGGTAAAAACCAAATTTTTCACAATACATACCAATATTTGTAAAATGATATATAAATACATATGCATATATGTATTTCTTTTCTGCTTTTCTATTTTAAATTAAAGATATTATTAACTACATTAAAAAAAAAAAACATTTCCTTAGGGTTTGGCTAGACCATAAGGCATGGGAAAATATCTCAATAAAATGACTTCAAAACTAATAAATATTACTCCAAGAATAGGCAGAAATAGCCACTGTGTATAGCAGGAGAAATGGCGAGTGTATGAGGGGAGGCATTTATGTGTGAGTTTTTGTGTCTGGTTTTTGTTGGTCTTCTTTTATGCAAATAATGAGAATGATTGACTTGATGGACACAAAGCACTTGGATTACAGCAAATACCATGTATTGAACACTTTGCCTCAGTTGACTTCTTTTTTATTAACTGTCTATAAAATTGATTTGTAGAGCAAAATATGGGTGTTTGGGGGAAATTCACACAATGGGAGGTAGGGTGTGCAGTTAGTACTTAAATTTTCACAATGCTCCTGCCTCATTTTTAACAACCATTTCACAACAAACCCAGGAGTTAGTGGAGTCTCCTGTTTAAGGCACCTGTATGAAGTTACACATGTTTATTTGGAAAGGCCCAGCATTTACTATACATACAATTTTGCTGTACATTGAGGTATGAATTGCACAATTCAATAAAAAGCATTTTTTCAAACAGAGGGCGATGATAGTCCCACACGAATTCTTGCATTTCACTACTTCTCTATTCAGTTATTCAATTTTTTGTGCTTCAAATTCGGAGGAGGTGCTCACAGGTACATCAAGATGGATGGCTCAACCCACAGACTGGACCATGCATCTTTTGACTTTTATGAGTCACTCTGCCTGACATCTGGGGAATAGCCCAATTGGGTTTTGTGTCCTTGTTCATCCTATAGATTTTTTCACTCCTGGTGGTGGGTAGGGTCATCTGGATGCAATTGGTACAGAGTCAGAGTTTGGTGAATGTGCATCATTTTGTTGTGAGGGAGATTTTCTGTGAGCTGGCAGCCTTGTTTTTTGCTGTAAGAATAAATTTGATTTGACTTCAGATGATTTCAAAGAAGCAGAATGTGACTGAATAGCAGTTATTTACATATGGGTAGCTGCTTTAGAATCCCTGTATACAGGAAAAATCACAAAGAATTATGAGACTAATCAGAGATGCTTTCTGTGAAAGAAAAACTAGAGCTTGCTATCATGAAAGAAGAGATTCATAAATTAATTCACAAATCTCTCCTCTTAGTGAATCCAAAGTGGGCATATTCAAAGATTAAATATCAGAGAAACATTTTCATTCCAGCTCATCATTATTCTAC
>JAQZBX010063981.1:0-16589 GCA_029593785.1 Cabassous unicinctus
TATTTACAGAAACATGTTCATTTGCGATTCCAAGGCCCTACATTTTCCCCCAAATCTTTCTTTCTCATAATAAATAAGCATAAGGAAAAAGAAAAATACATGGTATGCAAATTATGATGTCCATTTCCCCAAACAAGAAAGAGTACATTTTTTCTTTCTTCTTTATTATTCTAAGGTTTCCACTACTCTCTTCTAGGATCAATACTTTTAAACTACTCACAATTTTTCAGGTTCACCTTCTCAACACTAAAGGTTTAGCTCTCCCACAGCTTACTGCATGGACTCTTTTCACGGAACAAAAAGAGAATGAGAACACTTAAACAGATTTTTCTAAATTGGGACACAATCGAAGTTTACAAAGCAGAGAACTTTCCAATTTACCTGGCTGCTTATGGTTTATATAGATTCTAGAATTTCAGCCTCCAAAACACAGTCTGATTGTTTACTAAAATACATCCACCAACAGCACCTACCACTCCCACTTTTATTCACCAGTAATGCCCTCCCTCTAAGACCCTCTTCCACACTCAGTCATCCTTCCTTGCAATCACCTGCATAGCCACTCCCTCAAGCCCACTTTCCCTTTTCCCACCCCCTAATACATAAACAAAAACCTTCCCTGGGTATCATCATGAAGAAACACAGTATACCAAGGTTTTCCCTGCATAATCAAACCCTAAAATCACTGACACCCTGAAAACCATATTAAATAGATAAACTCTCTATGGAAACCTGGAAAACATCACCTCAAAGGGACAGGCTCTTTTAAACCTTTTCTTGGAGATTCAGGCATGATGGCCCCTCTGCCCTCAGACTCAGAAGTCTTTCCCCTAGAAAAGACAGAGCCCAAAGTCCTGAGGGGTATACTCACTGCAAATCGGACTTGGCAGTTCTCCTCTCCCAAGTAGCACAGGTCTCCTGAGACGTTGGTCTCCAGCCAGAGGTGTTCTCCATTCACGGCATTCTCCTAGAAGGAAAAGACCCACCTTACTTCAGTTTTCTTTTCAGGGGTAAAGGGGAGAGATTTCAAATTTAGATTTTGGATTCAAGAAAGTTAACGAACCCAAGGAGTTTAAACACATCATTTTATCTCTTAAAGTACTGCTAGAGTTGGTCTTATCAAATTCTAGAGATGGAAAATGGTGTTTGGAAAAAAAGCACACTATAATTAAAATAGACATTGGAGCTATAGATGTTTTAACCATGGATGTAGTAATTGTTTTTTTCTATAGTAGGTACTGGGTATTGAACCCGGGACCTCGTACATGAGAAGCAGGCACTCAACTACTGAGCTACACCCGCTTCCCAGGATGTAGTAATTTTTGAAACATATACTTAACAAATGAGGAAAAAAGATCTAAATAGATCAATATCAAGCTTTATTCATCTAGGTGTTATACTGCAGATTCCATGACAATTGAAACAGAAATTCCATTAAAAATACCTTTACTTAGCAAATGATCTTAGAAAGGAAATTGTGATATTAAAGTACTTTAAGTAAAGATTGTGTCAAAACACATTCATACCAGTAATGGCTAAACTAGACTTCTAAGGGCACAGTCTTCTTAAAACTTAGTTTAAGTCACATGTTCTCAAAAAGTAATATATTTCTACTAATTCAAACATTTTACTAATTCAGTAGGGTCTTCCCTCAATTACTTCTAAAATTTTCAAATTCAATAAATTTACTGCTTCTAAAAATATTCACACACTTCTAATGGCAAACAGAGCTGTTATGACATATGATACGCTGAGCAACAATCCTATTGTCCAGAAATGTGAAGTGTTTCACTGGGGGTTAACGCTGTTTTTGGAAGAGTAGGATGAATAGTATTGTACATTACTTCTTAAGGTATGCTCTTTAGAAACATGGTGGAGATATATATATATAGCCAAATGAGCAAAACGCACTATATATATAGAGAGAGAGTATGGGTATGTGTTTTATTCATTTGGCTTAGAAAAGACTGAACTTTTAGGGAAAGCATTGTATTAGGTGAACCATAAAGAAATAAGACTAACACTATAGGTCTTACAGGAAAATTCTTGTTTTTATCTTGTCCATCGTAAGTACATGGAATGTAATTATTTTTCCATGGGGTTTGATACCCCTTTAGAGAATAACCAAGCAGTTTAGAAGTCCATCTTACATAGGAGCACCTTTAATATAACCTATTCCAAACGACAGCCCCTTGGATTCAGAAGCTTAGAACAGAGAAGCATCAATATACTCCAAAGGACAGTTGCTGAGAAAAAATACCAAGTGTCATCCATCGTTGAAAATAAATATATTTCTTCAGATTCAAATAGAACATATTTCACTTTGAGGACTTATAGTCTCAAATAATTTTCAGCCAAGAATAATCATATGTCATGCTGTGGTTTGTGATCAAGGTGCTTTGTAAGCCAAGAAAGGTGATGCCAAGTCCTGGAACAGCAAAAGGGTGGTCTGAAGAGATGCACGTAGGTGTTGAGGTATCAGGGAGGAACTATGCAGGGGGAGAATCCTGAGTGGGGAAGTGCCATGCATTTCACAGAGGGCTTCAAAACCATTCTTAGAGGAAAAGCAACACAGAGGAGGACCCTCTCCCTGTGTCAAAGGTTGGCTACCTGTTCACCAAAACTTATTCTGTACTTTTGGTTAAGTTTCTCTGCAGAAAGGCATGTTCAATAATTTCATGCAAGTCAATGGGAAAAGGGATTCATCTTACATTCAATCTTGTGGGGCACCAACAGAGGAAAGAGAAGAATAGCTATAGGTTTGGACTTCAAAAGATTTCAGATGGTGGAAGATGATGGCAATATTAAAATAAAAATTTTAAAAAGGGACTACTTTACAAGGAATCTTGAAGAAATCAATCTCCACAATCTAAAATATTCTAATTTAGAATATTTTACATATTATTTGTGTGTGTATATGTGGACATATAGTATTTATTTACTTGTAACCATTTTTAGAATGGATATCTATCTTTAACATATAACTCTTTATTGAATAAAATCCCTTTTCCTTCTACTATTCTTTAATTCACTCAACAAACATTTATTCCATCCCACTGGTGCCAGTCACTGGGATTCTGTGGTAATCCACGGAATAAAATCTGCCAGAAAGGTGGAAACTGAATAAGTCATTTAAGTGGCAAATACTAGGGAAACCTAAGCACAGAAAAATCCTGCCAATTTTTTTAGAAAACTGAAGTATAACATGCTACAATGGGGAAAAGGTAAAAAAAAAATCACTGAGAAAACCAATCTAAACAGGTCAGAAATTAAGTCCTGAGAGGTCAAGTAAGGCAGGCAGGAGCAGGCAAGACCCAGGGAATCAGTGACTTGCAAGTACATCATTAATTCACTGGGCTAGTGGGCTTGATCCTGAGGCAGAGGCTGTTTGTCCCCTGCTGCACTGCATACCAGGGCAGTTCCAGCTGCAAGCATTCAGTGGCTTGCTGGTAAGTCTTGCCCCTATTCAGGCACAGCAGGACTGTCAGTATTAGCTAACCTCACTCTTCAGTGGAGGTCTGACTTAGAAGAGACCAATCTCTGGAAGGGAAGAGGAGAAATAAAAGGTGGAGGCTTTGCTGTATCTTGCCACAGTTGGCCTAGCATGCAGATTCTCAAATTTGGCTGCATGTTGGAATGACCTATTGATCTTTAAAAAATACCTGGGTATCATCCCCAGAGATCCTGCTTTAATTGATCTGAAGTGAAACATAAGCATCAGAATTTTTTTTAAGTTTCCCAGTTTCCTTTAATAATGTAGGAGAATCTGAGACCCAATAATCTAGTAGATCCTAGCCTACCTTTACAAGCTTATTGAATAATAGATTCTAGAACTTGTCTGTGGCTGAAGATCTATCATACTGATATTCTCTGTCCTTGTACAATCATCAGAGAGGGAGAAAAAAAAAGTAAGAGAGGAAGAGAGACGTGGCATGAAGTAGCACAGAGGGATTTTAAGGAAAGAGACATGGAACCAGAGATACATAATGAGTAGGCTCAAAGCTAATAAGCTAGATCCTAGGAAAAATGAAAAAGAAACAAACTGTCACAAGCATTTAAAGAAGCAATAGAGTAAAATAAAATATTCATACCCTTTACCTAGTAATCTCACTTCCAGGAATGTATCAAGGAAATAACCCTAGTGGAAGAAAAAAATGTATACATTAAGCAGTTTGTTTCTATAGTCTAATAATAAAAAATTGGAAACATTATAAATGTATGGTAGAGATGAATTGTGGTTACAAAAAGTATAACACACTAAATGGAATATTATAAAGTCATCAAGAATTATAAATATGGAGATAGGCCATATGAAAAATTATATGAGGTAAAGTCAAGTGAATAAAAGTAAAATTCAAAATTGACTGAATATTATGGCGACAACTCTGCATTTAAAAAGGGTGGAAGAAAATAAAATTAAATAGTAGTTTGATTTCTTGACTCACATATCACCTTCCAACTCCTTTCGACTTGTTGATTTCCTTTACTGGAAAAGTTCAGCAGAGTTTTCCTTATTTGCTGCCTCTACTTCCTCTCCACTCTATTATTCTTGAACGCAATTCCATCGGGAATTCTTCCTCCCCAGTCCACTGTAACTTTTCTTGCCAAGTTCATCAGTGACCTCATATTACTAAGTCGAACAGTCAATTCTCCATCTTCACATTAGTCAACAGCTTCCGACACAGTGGATAACTCCCTACTGGGGATACTTCCTTCCCTGGCCCCAGAAACAAAGACCATTCCTTCCTAGTTTCCTTTGCCAGATCTTTCCTACATTCCTAAACTCTAAATGTTGGAGTGTTTCACTGCTCAGTATTCAGATTCTTACTTTTCTCTATCTAGACTCAGTCCTTAGGTTATTGTACTCAGTTTAAATCTCATCTATTTACTGCTGACTCTCAAAGTATACATACAGTCTGGTCCTCCTTCCTGAACCTCAGATTCATAAAAAACTGCCCTCTCAACATCTCTACTTGAAGATATAAACAGCATTTCAAAACAGAACTTTTGATTTCCTCCCTAAATCTGCTCTTATCCTTGTCTCCTCCCCAAATTTTCTGTAAATGGCATTTCCATTCTTATAGCTGCAAAGAACAAAAGCTTTGAGATCATTCTTGATCCCTCTCTTTCTCATACTTATCCATCAGTTAATCTTACTGACTCTAGTTTCAAAATGTATACCAAACCCAATCACTTCCCACTACCTCCACTGTTACCACCTGATCTTCCATCATCTCTGGCTTGGAATATAATAATGGCCTTCAAACTGGTATCCCTGCTCCACTCTTGCCTCCTCATGGTCTGTTCTTCACAGAGCAGCCAAAGAAATTGCTTTAAAATGTAAATCTGACCAAGTCACTCATCTGCCCAAAACCCTTCAATGGCTATCCATCACATTTGGAGTAGTCCAAAGACCTCACTTATCTAGTCCTTGGGTTGCTTTCTGAGGTCATTTCCTATGTCTCTCCAACATAATTTCCTATATATTTTACCTCATTTTCTGTCACACTCCCTCTCAGTCACTGAATTGCATTCATACTGGTTTCCTTGCTATTTCTCAAGTAAGCTAGGGAAATGCCCACCTCAGGTCCATTGAATTTGGTTTACTCTTTGCCTGAAAATTGTTCACACCATATACCTGCATTGTGCATTCCTGGCTTCATTCAGGTCTCTGTTCAAATGTCACCTTATCAAAGACAATTCAGAGCATATTCTGCTTCCTATATCCAAAATACTTACCCCTCTCCATTTTGGTTCAATGTGTTTGTTGAGAATCGAATCATTCCCCCACAAGAGGAATGTTCAGGTCCCAACCCCTGGTCCTGGGTGTGAACCCATTTCTCAATAGGATGTTTGAAGATGCTATTAGTTACAGTGTGCCCAAACTGAATGAGGGTGGGCCTTAATCCATTATGGCTGAAGTCCTTATAAGCAAAGGAAATTGGACACAGAAAGAAAGAAGCCCCGGGGAAGAGCCAGAAGCTGGAAGTCGATGGAACCTGGGAGACACCACCATGTGCATTGCCAGGTCATGAAATTCCAAGGAACCCCAAAGATTGCCAGCCAGCCAGAAGATACTGACCCTGGGAGAAAGCAAGCCTTCTAGCCTGTGAAACCATGAACCAATAAATTCCTCTTATCTCAGTTGGCAAATTATGCATTCATTGATTCTTTGGAGTGATTATTTGAATAATGCTTTTATATTATACTAAATTCTGAGTTCATGAGAACATTGAATGTCTAGCACTTAACTTAGTGCCTGGCAATAGTAGATGCTTAATACATTTTTTTTAAAATAAAAGGATGAAAGACTAAAAGTGAATGAAAAAAAAAAATGAATGAATTTAGATTCTACTTATGTTTAACTCCAAGGAGTAGGAAGGGATAATGTATTTTTAGCTGTTCATTAGTTCGGGGTCATAAACATTGAGAAATAGACATGGATGCATAACAGGCATGACAAGTGTTTTTAAATGAGGAAGAAAAACAAAACCCTTGGAAAGAGTCATGCAAGGAAAATATGAGGCGTACCTTTGCTAGACTACATTTTTCCCATGCCTGATCATATTTTGGCATGCTCTTCTTATCTGATGCCCAAGAAAGGTATCCAGCCTGCATGGCATTGGCAGAATGAATGAAATAGATAAACTTTTCTGGATTTCTTTCTACAATTGCAATGGACCCTTCTCTAACTCAAAGTTTATAAACATAGGCATTGCAGTCAGACAGACTTGCCACTTAATGGCTGTATGACTTAGGATCTCTCTAACTTCTCTAAATCTCAGTTTGTTCATTGGTAAAATTAGAATAATAATTTTACCACCCTCAAAGGATGACAGTCATGTTTAAGTTTGAAAATGCATGAAGTCCAATGTCTTACACATGATAAGTTAACAAATGTTCACTATAATTTTCATTATCACTGTTGTTTTACTCTCCATTATTCCTTCTACCTCCTAATCCATAGATGTTGGCATTATCCAAGTTTATATCCTTGATCTTGTGGTCAAGACTGCTAGCCGTTCACCAAAACCATTATTCTCTTCTTCCTGGTCATTCAATCAGACCTTATCTCCCAGTCTCCCTTGCAACTAGGTATGACCAGGTGACCAAGTTCTAACCAATGGAAGAGTACCCTCTCCAGACTTGATGCATAAAAACCTCCCACATGCATTCTTCCACATGCATGCCCTTTCCCCTCTTGAGTGACTGGGAAGTAAACCTTTGGGATGACTTTGGAAGCTTCTTGGTGAAGATGTCAGAGCAACTGTCAGTCTGGGTCTTTGAATAATTATGTGGAACAGGGCCACACCTACCCTCAACCCACCTGGAGCAGCTCTGGTTTGTTTCATGAATTAGCAGTAAACTTTTATTGTATTAAATCATTGAATATTTGAGTTTTTATTTACTACAGCTAGTCTACCCCATCTAATATAGGCCTCTTCTCTTTGCTTATATTTTTGTCCTGATTTCCTTTCCTTTTCTGCAGACCCCGGTTACTTACCATACACTGGACAGCAGGTATAATCTCTGGGTCTTAGTTTCTTCTCGTCTAAATTCTAATTTTGTCACTCTCTGTGGTTTATCCTACACATTGTTATAAAATTAATTTCCCTAAAACACAGCTATAATTATGCCTCTTCCTTGCTCGGAATTCTTAAGTGAATCACTACTGTTTATAAAATAAAGTCCAAATTCAGTCTGGTATACCATCCATTCCATTAATGGCATCAATCTATCTATCCCTATTCATCTTCATATATTTTACTCTCTTGTCACTCTCCTCTGAAAAGATGCACTGTATTTTCCTCCTTCTGGGTCATGCTTTTGTTCATTCCATTCTCCCTACCTGGAACCTCTACACATTCATCTTGAAATACTATCCAAAATAGTATATAACTCTAATAATATACATCAGTGTTGGACAGGAAAAATAACACTCCCATTCCTAAATGAAGATAACATATTTTCTATACGTGTGAGTGCTAAGTCTCTATAGATATACTTACATTTATATCGATAGATTTATATAGATAGAT
The DNA here is from genome assembly GCA_029593785.1 of Cabassous unicinctus. Lineage (NCBI taxonomy): Eukaryota > Metazoa > Chordata > Mammalia > Cingulata > Chlamyphoridae > Cabassous > Cabassous unicinctus. The sequence continues at coordinate 8,040 of JAQZBX010063981.1, forward strand.
CTATTTACCTAAGATAGAGACCCAACTAGATACAGATTTATAGATATAGATATAATTCCTTGCTTAAGTTCTACTGAAGTTCTATAAATGGTTATAGGTAAAATGATAAAGGTGGGGCTGGATACAATAGGCTGAATAACACTCATGGATAAAAAGTGTACTGATATCAGAAGCAAATAGCCTACACAAAATGAAGACACTTGTTTATAAAAATGAGATAAAATACATTAAAAGACCCCTTTGTATTATCATCATTATTATAGTCAATGATCTAGATATATTTGCTGAGTATTCATAAGACTCAAGGTCAAACAAAACTCCCACCATGAACATTTTAAAGTGCAATTTGGTGTAGGGTGATGAAGCAAGAAATAAAAAAGGAAAGAAATGATGATGGAAGGAACAGAAAGAAAAAGGGGAAAAGTTAGAACAGTGTCTGAAAAGATAAATAAATCAAATTTTTAAGAACAATGTTTCCCCCCACTGACTTTCATTAGCATTTTGAGGTTCCTTGTTTTGGTCTTACTTGATCTTCTACCTTTAATATTTTAAAATTCTCTGCCCTCCCAGCTTTTCTCCTCAGTGTCAGTGTTATATTAAACAGTAACCTAGAAGACTCAAATGAACTAGGAGTTTCACTAGTAAATAAAATACTTCCATAAAGAATTTTTGATAATACAATCATTTCTTTCATAAGGCTTATCCCAATTTGTAATATTTTATTTATTTGTACATTGATCTAATGAATGTCTCTTATACAGTATATTCAATATCTAACACCTGGCATAGTGCCTGGCACATGGTGATAATCAATAAATAATTATTGAATAAATTAAGGAATAAATGAATATATGTGCACATTAAAAACAGTCTATCCCACCTCTTTCCCGCTACTCCTAGGTGATGTCATGGCAGCTATTTAGGGGGAAAAAAGTAAAACTTTTAAAGAATTTTGTGGTTTCAAAAGTGAAAGAAAATGTAATAAGAAACAGAAATTGCTTAGGTGAATACATTCTACCAGTATAATTCTAGGTCAAGCCAGTTTGACAGTTTCATGATTCCTGGCTTAAAAAATATCTTTTGAAGATGGGGGCAAGATACCAGCTGAGTAAGGCATGTCAAGAGTCAGCTCATCCTAAGGGCAGTTAGTAATCTAAACAGAGGTATCTAAAACACCTGTTTGGGAGACCCAGGAGACCAGAAGAGCATCCTGCAACATCCATTCAGGAGACTGCCCACCTGCAATGAAGATTCATGAGTAGAGCACTCCACACCACGGAGGCCGGGGCCCATCCTCCACTGGAGGTGCAAGCTGCGTCAGAAGCTTTTCAGTGCCTTGGGTTGGAAGCTCCATTGCCCAAAAACAGGGGAGGAAGAGATGGTCAGGCACCGACTTCAGCTACTGATTAGTGAATTCGGCTGGGTAAAGTATAATCCTAAGAACAGCTAAAGTTTGAAACTGTCTAAGTTAGAAAGAGGCCAGTAGCCGCCATTTTAACCCTGCCTTCTGTATGAGGGGGAGCGGGGCTGATTGAAAATCACAGTGATGCCTTCTATCCACCCAGATCGGACTGCAGCCCTGGCCTAGGCTCCAGCCCCACCTCTGGCAGGGAAGGAGCTGGGACAACCTGCACCAGCCTCTCCAAGCAATTGCAGGGGCTTTCTGCTGGCACAGAATGGATAGTCAGACACTTGGGGCTCCATGCCCACACCACAATAGGGTAGGAAGGGGCTGGTTTACCTTAGCCTCACAGGGCAACAGCAGGCAATTTTGGTCTGCACAAACCCAACTGTTGGGCGCCTGTGGCTCCACTCCCACCACTGATAGTACAAGAAGGGGTGGCGTTTCCCCAGCCTCTCTGGGTAACTGCAGGTGCTTTTGGCCCACACAGACTGAACAGTCAGATACCTGTAGCTCTATCCCTGCCCCCAAATAGGATAGGAGGGGAGCTTTGTTTCCTCAAACTTTCCAGGCAATGGCAGGCACTTTCAGCCTGCACAGACTGGATTTTTGGACCGGGCAACTACAGATGGTCTTGGCCTGCATGGCTTGGATTACTACACACAGCTGTGGCCATCCCTATCCCTGGCAGAGGAAAAAGGTGGGAGAAGCTTCATCAATTCCTGGGGCAACGTGGGCAGCTTCAGTCACCACAGCTTACAGTACCAACTACATCCTCGGCTCCTACTATACAACCAGCAAAGGAGAAAGGGCAAGAAAGCCTTACACTAAAGAGAGAAACTGTGCCCAGAATAAATACATCTAGTAAGCCATATGCCAAGACACTAACAAAAAATTACAATCCATACTAATAAATGAGAAGATATGGCCCAAAGGAACAAGATAAACCTCCAGATGACATAAAGGAATTGAGACAACTAATCATAGATGTTCAAACAAATCTCCTTAATAAATTCAATGAGATGGCTAAAGAGATTAAGAATATTAAGAAGGCACTGGGTGACCATAAAGAAGAATTTGAAATTATACGTAGAAAAATGAAGATCTCATAGAATAGAAGCTGGCATAGCTATACTCATATTGGATGAAATAGACTTTAAAAGCAAAGCTGTTATTAGAGATTAGGACTGACATTACTTATTAATCAAAGGGGCAATTCACCAGAAAGAACTAACATTCATAAATGTATATGCACCTAACCAGGATGCCCCAAATTACATGAGGTAAACACTGGCAAAAATTGAAGGGAGAAATAGATGTCTCTACAATAATAGTGGGAGACCTCGATATGCCACTCTCAGCTTTGGATAGAACACCTGAGCAGGGGATCCATAAAGAAATAGAGAGCTTGAATAATATGATAAATGGACTAAACCTAAAAGACATATACAGAACATCTTTCCCATGGGATATAAGCCCCCTCTCAATTGGAGGTGGAGTGGACATCACCATCCCAGACTCCTCTGGATCAGGGGAAGAGCTATGGACTATAGTGTACTTATTGGTATTCTACTATAGACATATTGTGATTTAAGCAATGGAAGAAATTACAACATTGATGTGGAGCCAGTGGCCACTGGAGGCTCTGGGGGCAGGCAGGGGGAAAAGTAGTTGTAATACAGGGGCTTTTTTGGGACTTGGGAATTGTCCTGAGTAACATTGCAATGACAGATATAGGCCATTTTATATGATCATATAACATGCAGAACTGTGTGGCAGAGAGTGTGGTCTACAATGTGAACTATGGTCCATGCTTAATGGCAAAGCCCTAGGATGTGTTTCTCAATTGCAATTAATGTGCCACACTAATGAAGGATGTTTATGTGGGAGGTTGTGGGAGGTGTGGGAGGTGGGGCATATGGGAATCCCTATATTGTTTGTGTAACATTTATGTAATCTAAGTATCTTTAAAAAAAAAAGAAGAAGAAGAAGAAGTAAAGCATTTACAGAAAAAAAAAAGAAGAAAGAGTTAAAATCAATGACCTAACTACACAGCTGAAGGAACTAGAAAAAAACAGCAAACTATTCCCAAAGCAAGCAGAAGGAATGAAATAATAAAGATCGGAGCATAAATAAATGAAATTGAGTAAAAACAAAAAAACAGTAGAGAGAATTAACAAAACCAAAACTTGGTTATTCAATAAGATCAACAAAACTGACAAGCCCTTAGCTAGACTGATAAAGAAAAAAGAAAGAAGATGCAAATAAATAAAATAAATGAAAAGGGGACATTACTACTGACACCACAAACATAAAAAGATAAGAACATACTACGAAAACCATATGCCAACAAACTACATGATGTAGATTAAATGGAAAAGTTCCTAGGAATGTTGAGGCCCTAGAAATAATAGAAGAACTCAACAAACCAATCACATGTAAAGAGACAGAAACAGTTATCAAAGAACTCCCCAAAATGAAAAGCCCGGGACTGGATGGTTTCACTGGTGAGGTCTACCAAACATTCAAAGAAGATTTAATTCCAATCTTACTCAAACACTTCCAAAAAACTGAACAAGAAGGAACGCTACCAAACTCATTCTATGAAGCCAATATCACTCTAATACCAAAGCCAGATAAAGATATTACCAAAAAAAAATAAAAAATACAGAACCATTTCCCTAATGAATATGGATGCAAAAATCCTCAGCAAAATACTCACTAATCGAAACCAACAACACATTGGAAGAATTAGTCATGATGATCAAGTGGGTTTTACAGCAGGCATGCAAGGGTGGTGCAACACAAGAAAATCAATCAGTGTAATACCCCACATTAATAAATCAAAGAAGAAAAATCACATGATTCTATCGATTGACACAGAAAAGGTATTTGACAAAATACAACATCCTTTCTTGATAAAAATACTACAAAAGATAGAAATTGAAAGAAACTTTCTCAACATGTCAAAGACCATATATGAAAAACCCACAGCTAACATTGTACTCAATGGTGTAAGATGGAAAGCTTTCCAGTTAAGATCGGGAACAAGACAAGGATGCCTACTATTAGCATTGTTGTTCAATACAGTGCTAGGTGCTCTAGCTAGAGTAATCAGGCAAGAAAAAGAAATAAAAGGCATCCAAATCAGAAAGGAAGAAGTAAAATTTTTACTATTCTCAGATGATAAGGTCCTGTACCTAGAAAGTCCTGAAAAATCTACTACAAGGTTGCTAGAGTCAATAAATGATTTTAGCAGAGTGGCAGGATACAAGAATAATACAAAAAAATCAGTAGTGTTTGTATACACTAGTAATGCACAATCTGAGGAGGAAGCCAGGGAAAAAATTCCATTTACAATAGCGACGGAAAGAATTAAATATTTAGGAATAAACCTAACCAAGGACGTAAAGCACTTGTATTCATAAAACTAAAATGCATTGCTAAGACCTCACAGCAGGAAGTGGGTGTGGCTTAATCGATAGAGCCCCCGTTTGCCATGTGGGAGGCCCCGGGTTTGCTTCCCGGGGCCTCATTGTGAGAGCGGGCCGGCCCGCGCGGCGCAGTGGGCTGATGCAGCAGGACCTCACAGCAAGGGGGAGATAAGCAGACATGGAAAAAACACACAGCAAATGGACACAGCGGACACAAGCAGCAAGGGGGGGATAAATAAATAAATCTTTAAAAAAATAATAATAAAATAAAATAAAATAAAATGCATTGCTAAAAGGAATCAAAAAAGACCTAAATTTTAAATGGAAGGACATTCCATGCTCATGGATGGGAAGACTAAATATCATTAAGATGTCAATTCTACCCAAATTGACATACAGATTCAATGCAATCCTGATAAAAATTCCACCAGCATTTTTTCAAAGAAATGGAAAACACAATTTTCAAATTTATTTAGAAGGGTAAGGGGCCCCAAATAGCCCGAAGCATCTTAAAAAGGAAGAGTGAAATTGGAGGACTCTCACTTCCAGAATTTAAATCATATTACCTAGCTACAGTGATAAAAATAGCATCGTAGAGGCATAAAGATAGACACATAGACCAATGGAACTGAACTGATGGTTCAGAAACAGACCCTCATATCTGTGGTCAAGTGATTTTTGACATGGTTGTCAAATCCACCCAGCTGGGGCAGAACAGTCTATTCAACAAATGGTGCTGGGAGAACTGGATATCCATAGGCAAAAGAAAGAAAGAGGATCCCTATCTCACATCTTACACAAAAATTAGCTCAAAATGGATCAAATATCTAAATATAAAAGCTAGAACCATAAAACTCCTAGAAGAAAATGTAGGGAAATATCTTCAAGACCTGGTGGTAGGTGGTGGATTCTTAAACCTTACACCCAAAGCATGAGCAACAAAAGAAAACATGGGTAATTGGGACCTCCTTAAATTCAAACACTTTTGTGCTTCAAAGGACTTTGTCAAGAAAGTGAAAAGGCAGCCCACTCAATGGGAGAAAATATTTTGGAAACCACATAATCGATAAGGGTTTAACTTCCATTCTATATAAAGAGATCACACGACTCAACAATAGAAGAGGAAGCAATCCAACTTTTAAAAAATGGGCTAAAGACTTAAATAGACACTTCTCCAAAGAGGAAATACAAATGGCCAAAAAGCACGTGGGAAAAAAGTTCAATATCACTAGCTATTAGGGAAATGCAAATCAAAATGACAATGAGATATCTTCTCATGCTTCATAGAATGGCCATCATTTAAAAAACAGAAAACAAGTCCTGTAGAGGATGTGGAGAAATAGGAACATTCCTTCACTGTTGGTGGGAATGTAAAATGGTGCCTCCTCTTTGGAAGACAGTTTGGAAGGTAAATATAGAATTGTCATACAATCCAGCAATTCCTCTACTAGGACTATATCCAGAAGAACTGAAAACTGTGATGCATACAGACATTTGCACACCAGTGTTCACAGCAGCGTTATTCACAATTGCCAAAAGATGGAAATAACCCAAGTGTCCATAACTGATGAATGGATAAACAAAATGTGATATATACATATTATGGAATACTATGCTGCAGTAAGAAGAAAAGAAATTGGAACACATATGGTAACATGGATGAACCTTGAAAACATTATGCTAAGTGAAATAAGCCAGACACAAAAAGGACAAATATTGCTTGGTCACTAATATGAACTAAATATAAAGAATAAATGAATAGAATTAAAACCTAGAGTATAGATTATTAAGAGAAAGACTGAGAAGGGTTAATGATGCTTAACGTAGAAGTTTTAATTAATTCCATAAGTGTGGAAATGAATAGAGTTGATGGTAACACATTATAGTGAACTGAACTAATGTAACCAGTTTATAAATGGGACTGTGGCTGAAAAGGGTAGTCTAGGGATGTAAATGTCAATTGAAAGAAAGCTAGAGAATATTCTAGGGACTGAATAATATAGTGAACTCAGAGATGGATGGGAATTGTGGTTAATAGTACAAATACAAGAATGTCCTAGTATGAATTAGAACAAATTTACATCACTATTGTAAGGAGAAGAATGGGAAAAATACAGTTAATGTAACCTATGGACTATAGTCAACAGCAATACTGTAATATTCTTGCATCAATGCCAAAGATGTACTGTGTTAATAATAGAGGGGTATGGGGAAAATATACCAAATGTACAATATAGACCATAGTTAGTGGTAATTGTCTGATGACATTATCTCATAATTTGTAACAAATGTTCCACAACAATGTAGTGTGATAATGGAAGAGTGTTGTATGGGAATTCCATACATGTGCATGATTGTTTTGTAAGTTCACAACTTCTTTAATAAAAATATATTAAATATACATTTAAAATATAAAATATTAAGTATTAAAAATGTATTGCAAAAAAGTTTTTTTGTACATTTCCAACACCATACACTGTGCTGCAGCCTAAATTATTATCAAGTCCTTGAGTTAACAAACCTCACTTTTGGAATGCAAATACCTCTGCTAAGTTTATGGAGGTATCAACCATTCACGATTCTTAGGAGCTAATACATTATAATTAGCTCAGTCAGATTGCAGACTTTTCACCATCCACGAATCAGAAATAGACCTTGAAAGTGATAAGAGAGGGCAGTAAGTGATTTGAGGACACAAGTGTTATGGAAATAGATGATCACAAAAGGAAACATAAGAGAGGGGAAAATGTTTTTTTCAACTGTGTTCATGAAAAGCAAATATGATAAATTTAATTATTTTGAAACAATAAAAAAAGAATTACAAGCATATATCCTATGTAAATGTCCTTAAAAATCTAGAAAGGAAAAAAATCTGTGGATTGTCTCTCCCTGAAAATCTTCAAAATAAATAATTAGTAAGCAATTTGTCATGGATGATTTAGATCTATGCTGTCCGATACGCATATGACTATGAGCACTTGAAATGTAGTTAGCCCTAACTGAGATAGGCAGTAAGTGTAAAATTCACAACAGATTTTGAAGACTCATTATGAAAAAAAAAAGTAAAATATCTCACTAACATTTTTTATATTGATTACATATTGAAATAATATTGTGAAGATATTTGGTTAAATAAAATATGCTATTAAAATTAATTTTACCTATTTCTTTTCACTTTTTTTTATGTGGCTACTAGAAAATTTTAAATTACTTTGTGGCTCGTTTCTGTGGCCCACATTCTATTGAACACTGTCAGTTTAGATAATCATATACCTAGAGGATGAAGATGAGACCTACACATTTCTTGTAGGCCTGTGAGGTTGGAGGAATCTATGACTTACCCGACAGCCAGAAAGATTTAATTAAAAATTCTCGCAATTTTGGAAAGTAAAGGAATGGTGACTGTCAATATTAATATTGTTGAGCAGTTACCTCTCCAGGACCTCTACCCATTTAGAGTTGGTCAGTTCCTCATGCTCTGCTTAGCAATCAGATATCTTGATTAACCTGACAGTTTTTTTTGAAATGGGAATGCGGATGGAGAGAGAAGTTGGGATGGAAGGAGTTGATGATAGCTTATAAAGAAAGCACAGGTCTCCTGGAACTTGCCACCTGAAAAAGGGATGAAATGAGAACAAGCACACATGGATACAACACACAGACACAAATATACCTGCCTCCTCCTTGTCCTTCAAGGTTTCTAAACATAAGATG
>JAQZBX010063982.1:0-16586 GCA_029593785.1 Cabassous unicinctus
AATGATATATAAATACATATGCATATATGTGCATTTGCTTACATAAATGTTATTTTATATATATATATGTGTGTGTGTATATATATATATATATATATATATATTTTAAAGATGCTTAGATTATGTAAATTACACAAAAATTACAGGGATTCCCATGTTCCCCACCTCCCACACCTCCCATAACATCCCACATAAACATCTTTCATTGGTGTGGCACATCACCTGCAATGGATATACACATCCTGGGGCTTTGCCACTAAGTATAGACCATAGTTCACATTGTAGACCATACTCTCTCCCACACAGTTCTGCATGGAATATGCTGATGTAAAATGGCCTATATCTGTCATTGTAATGTCACTTAGGATAATTCCCAAGTCTTGAAAAAGCCCCTGTATTACAACTGCTTTTCCCTTTTTTAAAAATAAATGTGAAACTTTGATGCAGTACACATTAAATATGCTCTATTGGAATCCCAGAATATCAAGTATAGAAATGAAGTTTATATTATCCATTCTCACTGTATTTATAATACCCAAATTAAACACTATTTATAAAAGCTGTTAGTTTGAGTTTTCCTATTTGAAAATATTGACTGCTATAAAATCCTATTGTTAATATTTGATTTTGTACAGAATGGGAGAGAGAAGACCTTGAGAAAAAGCAAAAAGAAAATACATTTTTACTGGAGAAAGGAGAAAAGCCAGAGCTGGAAACTGGAAAATACCAAATAGAAATGTACCAAACTCAAAATATTGATAAATTGGAAGAAGAAGAAGAAGAAAGACTGAAGAGAGAAATGCTACTTGCTAAACTGAATGAGATTAATAGAGAACTCCAAGATTCTCGGAACCTCAAATGCCCTCGTCTTCCATTGTTACCTGATTTTGAATCAAAACTGAGCTCCCCAGAGAAAAGTCCTAAACCATACATGCTCTCTGAATCCTCAGAGAGATTATTTAATGGGCATCAATCACAAGACTTTGGTTTTTTATCTACAAAAGGAGAGGGTCAGAATCCAAGAGATATTAGAAGCCCATCCTCTCCAAGTGAGTTTGCATTTGGTAGCTATGTGCCTTCATTTGCAAAAACATCGGAGAGGTCAAATCCCTTTAGCCAAAAAAGTGGCCTTTTTGATTTCCAAAGAAACAGTATGGAAAAACTTAGTAAAGACAATGTAGATTTTATTACAAGAAAAGAGAAAAAAGCTAATCTGATGGAACAACTATTTGGTGCCAGTGGCAGCAGCACCATTTCCTCTAAAAACAGTGACCCAAATTCTCTGGCTGCCAGCAGAGGAGACTTTGACCCTCTAAATTTTCTCCCTGGGGATAAAAGCAACAGAGGCAGAGAACAAGATGAAGATGATGACTTTTTCCTCAGTGAAGGAAGAAGTCTTAATCCAAATAGACATCGATTAAAACCTGCAAACAATAGACCAGCAGTAAAAGCAGTTGATTCTGTGGAAGATGAAATTGAAGAAGTAGCTCTGAGATGACTGGCTAGAGTATATATTTTTTCCAATTGTAAATATTAAACTATTTTAATACAGTATTTATTATAAACATTTAGACTTTAATGTTAGTATTAATAAGTCCTTATTAAGGAATAATTTTTGATAGTAAACTACAGTGCAAATTTATAAAGATAGATCATATCCATGCCACATAGCTAGTTTGCCAAGAGTTAAGGAGGCTCTTTTGAATGAAACCAGAAATGGGGTATCTTACTTGGTTTTAACTTTTTAGTTTCAAATATGTTTTACCTCTTGAACCCATAAAGCCCAGTGGGAAGCTTTATTCCATTAGAAGTCATATTCATGTCCTACTTTTATCCCCATTTATTTTTTTGATCATATCCTTACTGAGCTAAATACAGTCTTAATAGCAATTAAGAGTGAAAGACTCTGTTGGGAAGTGTAGCTCCCAGGTGGTGGAGACGGTGCTTCTTAGGAGTCCTGTCCTTTGTGGATAGGAGTGTGGGAGTCACTGTCTTGCCTGGTAAGGCAGAGGCACTCTTTAAGTAGTAGCAGTGACAACACTGGAATTTTCCCTAACTTTGGAAGTACCCACAGTTAAACTTTACTCATTCCTCAATTACGAGTCTCATGAAATCACTAATGTACAACTCTGGCAGCATATTAGGTTGAATTCAGAAGACCTTTGTCTGTTTGCATGGACAGTTCCCCAGTCATGGTTCCGGGAGGCTTCGGTACAGTGTAATCAGTAATTCTCTTCCTGTTCTCCCACACTCTTTATATCTCAATGACTGAGTGTGAGATTTTGTACCAACTATAAGGAATAGAAGAAATTTCATCGCAATATAGAAAGATTCTTGCCTCAATTATGTTTCCAGAGTAATGTAATTTGGAAATTTTAGTATGTGCTTTTTAAGAACTTACCCTCAAACCAACAATAGTGTAATACTATTGGACTTAAAGGGCTAATTTTAAAGCAATCTTGGATAAAAGTCTTTTAGAGATGGGGCTTCTGCTTCGCTGAGTATGGTGGATGGTTTTCTGTTGTAATGCATTGGTCATTTTTTGGCTCTTTGTAGTTCACTTCATCTAAAAAGGAGTTGATGACCTGGACTATGTTGGGTATGGTTAGTCTTTGAGAAGCAGTAATACACCACCAACCAAGGAGAGAGCACTGTTAAAATGAAGAGTGGTGGAAATAGTATGTCAGGGGAGGAATAAAAAATTTAAATGGGCACTTATTCTAAAGTGAGCTTCTTTTTTCAGGAATTTTTTTTACTGCATATTTGCTCATAGTTTGATTTCTGATGCCAAGCATATATTCGGATGAGGAGACTGGAATTACTATTTTATCTTGAACTCTTATAAACATTTATTATTGAAAAATACTATTTTATAACTATTTGACAAGACTTATCCAGTTAAGTCTCTAATTAAAAGATGTATCGCTTATCATCTTCTAAAATTGTGTTCCCATCATTTATTGGGAACAGAATCCCCCCAAAGTGCTGAACCATATTAGAAAGTTTTCTTAATAAAGAGATTTTTATGTCTGATATAAATAAGCATTTAGTATTCTGCGAATCATTCTATGCATAAAACACGATATTGTAATGCAATTCTTGATAAAAATATAATTATTATGTAATGTTAATTTTGTTCATAGCTGCTAATTTTTCTGCCAAAAGTATTCTAATTTTTAGCTTGCTTTGTTTTAAATGATTTTTTAAAGCCTTTTAAAAAGATTTATATTGAGGTCATTTAAAGTAATCTCTCGCTTTTTCTAACCTGATGTTTTCTGATCTTTAGTTGCAACAAGACAGAATTATTAAAATTAAAACTAAAATTAAATTAAGTCATAGACTTAGAAGCATTATGATGTTAAACATTAAAATTGGATATTAATATGTATAGGACAGTTTTTCTTTATGAATAAAACCTTAGAGAGTGAATCACTTTTTTCTAAACGTCAAGTTAAATTTGTTATTTGTATTCAGAACTTTTATTAATAAAAATTAAAAATATACCATGACTCTTTATTTGAGTGATACCTTAGGCTACTTGAAAAATATGTAGTGGAGACAGGAACCACAGGGTTAATTTTATTTCATTATTCACATTATTCACCTTTTTTCTTCTTTTGCCTGTCCAGTATTTTCAGTTGAAGAAGAATTTGAAGTAGAATTTTGGTTGAATTTGCCCTAAAACAGGTTAGAAAGTATGTTAGTCCTATCAGATAATTATAGTTTTAATTAATCCTTTCATCCATCATGGCACATTTTGCTAATAATAATAATAATAAAAGAGGTGGCAGTAAGGAGGATTAAGGTGAATCCTGAAATAAAAACAAACTTATTTCATGACTGACTTGCTGCTTTTTTTATGCTCCTCTCCATTTCATTTTCAGACCCACTAAACTTCTGGTCTCCCTAATTGAGTGTTAGTTGGATAGAGCATGCAAATCTCCCTGTTGAAAAGAGGAAGAGAAATTTATATCATGGTGACAATATGAAATTTTAGGACTAAAGAAGATATAATAATTTGTCAAAAGACCTGCCTTTTAATTTTAAAGCTTTTTACCCAATACACAGTAAATGCCCCTTTCATGTTTAAGTTCCCCTTTCATGTTTAAGTTCCCCTTTTATATCATTTGAAAAAGCACACCCTTTATGAAAGCATGTTTATTTTATTCCTTAAATATTTATTGAGTGCTTCCTGGGTGCAAGTGCCTTGCATTGCGTTAGGTGCCAGGAGAGTGGGCTGAGTTAGACAGACCCAGCCCCTGCACTCATGGAGGGCAGCATCAAAAAGTAGATGAAGAAAACAGTTGAGTTGGACTTCACGTGGTTCCATAGCAGCCTTCCCACCCAAGCCCTGTGTATCCTTCGACTACAACTTCCTTGATTGTTACTGGGTCTTATAATACTTCTTAAGGTTGTTATAAGGAGTAAATGAAATACTTAGGTTAAACTTGGCAGAGTATTGGCCACATTATACACACTCAGTAAACATTAGCTATTATCATCAGAGCATATTATGAGTTTCTTTTAGGGAATAATTGAAAGACAATATAAAGCGAAAGTATATCCATATAGCACATTGACACTATACTTCATGGAAGATATAAACAGAAAAAACTTCTAAAACCAAATTAGCTATCACAAAACATCGCACTAAATATGTTGTGCCTCTTAGGTCTGTACTTAGAAATTTCCTTAATTTATTCATCATTAAATGTGCAGTAAGCATGATGAGCTTGTGACCTAATCCACAGAAGAGTGAAAAAAACTAAACTTTGGAAAGATCTTCTGAAAACAGGTTCAATACTATCAGTAGAGGTGAGAGTTGAGGGTCTCAGAGCAAAGAGAATACAAAATCCAGAAAATATCAGACTCCGTAATTGCATAATGTGACAGTTTGTATCCCAGTTCTCCCACAATGTCCAAGTTTATCCTTGGATAAGTTACAAAACCTCTCTCACCTCTGTTTCCTCTTTTATCTCCTTATGGTAGTTGGATACATTAAATGAGTTACTACATGAAAAGTGCTTAGAACTGTAAGCACTGAGATATTAGCTGTTACTGTAGTTTTATTTTTATCTATTTATTTATTTATTTATTTATCCCCCCCTTGCTGCTTGTGTTTGCTGTGTCCATTTGCTGTGTGTTTTTTCTGTGTCTGCTTATCTCCCCCTTGCTGTGAGGTCTTGTTGCATCAGCCCACCGTGCCGCGCGGGCCGGCCTGCCCTCACAAGAAGGCCCCGGGAAGCGAACCCGGGGCCTCCCATATGGTAAACGGGAGCTCTATCGATTGAGCCACACCCGCTTCCCTGTTACTGTAGTTTTAGAAAGGTAATTGGAAAAGGGGAGAGAAAAGTGGTATTTGTTAAATGATACCTGGTAGTTTTAATGTACTTTAGCGTATATATTTATTCCTCATCAAAGCTTTTTTCAAGTAGATATTTTACTCCTATTTACAATTGAGATTACAATATATTGTAATATACAGGTGGTAAATTACACAGACATTAGATTACACAGGTAATAGAATGCATTCAATAGTCTCAATTTAAGAAGTCCAGAGATATAAAATATTTTAGAAAAAAATTTGCATTAGCAGTCTTTAAGTTGTAACTGAAACACAAATCGAGCTAGCTAAAGCAAAATAAGGAAATTATTTTTGGCACAAATCTGAAAAGCTCAAGGAAGAGTGGTTGGATCTGGAGATTCAAGTCCTATCATTAAGTGCTTACTCTGTAAGCCTCTTAACCCTGCTGGGCCTTATTTTCAAATAAATTTTGCATTTGGTAACAGTATTGCAACTGGAAGCCTCAAACTCACATCATGCCTTAAGCTGGCAATCCCCCTGCCCCACCCCCGCCCCCCCAAATAAAGTATTTCCTGTGGTGCTGACAGAGGTCTGATTGGCCCAATATGTGTTATGTGCCCCCTTTAGGGCTGATGGCATTGTGCAGGGGAAGGATGAACTCCCGAATCTAACCCCTCTCTGTAGAATGAACAGTAGTATTTCTGTGGAATGGGAGAGGTGTGGTCCCCTGAGGAAGAAATTTGGGTTCATTAAAACACATTTTCTATATTTTCCAATTGCAACGTTTTTAATTAAGTTTTGAAAGACACTTCATGGAATAAGCATTAGTTACTTAATCAACAGCCCTATTCCCTGGAACAAATAAGATATTAGAATCCTGTGGATTGTACTATGAAGTGCATTTGTTATTAAAGGGTGGCCTATTTTAGCTATTTCAGGAGGTTAGTATGCAAGATGTTTAAACTATACTTTAGAGTTCATAGAGAAGGCTGAGACCCAGATACATATTTTTCCCATACTAAATGCTACATTTGTGAATAAATATCCACATATCATATTAGTGAACATCTTCTATTTCAATGTAAAAACAAAAACAAAAATTCGAAATGGGCAGCCAGGGTGGCTGAAAGAACACTGGCAATGGGGTCAAGAGATGGGGTTAGAGTTTTCTACTTACTAATTATAACCTTGGTCAAATAATTTAACTTTTCTTAAGGTTCTTCAGATGTAAAATGGGAATGATCATATCTTAAGGTTGTTTTGAGGATTAAATGAGATAATGTTTTTTTGAGAAAACAGAGTAAGATTATGAGATAAGCCATAGAGGGAGAGCATTGTCTATTGGGTTTTTTTGGAATTTATGTATCACCACCCCAAACTTTTTAAACAGAAGCTTGTCAACATAGAATTCTAAAAGCTAAAAATGTGCGTTAGCTTATCCCATACTTTGCCATCTTTGAAGTGGCCCTTGCTTTTACAGACCCAGGCAAAGGTTACAGTCTTCCACATAAGGGACTTTAAGGGCTGCTTTTGTGAATGAGCAGTCTGTGGGAGAAGCAGTTTTACACACAGTTTTGCTTCACTGGAGGAAGCCACTTCCATGGAGTAGTAACAGATACAAATCCGGAGCCCACACTGTGGTCTGAAGGCAGTTCATTAGAATTGAGGATGGAGCCTCTGGGCCAGTAGAGCTGGGGGGATGCCCTGAATAGCAAGTCCAAAGGGGCTGCCTTTCTTCTCTCTTTCACTGATCTGAATATCAAATTTCAGAATTCCTGTTCCAGTTGATACTGATTCTGGTTAGGCATACTGTTCACACAATATGTAACAATATATCATAGATTTCAGATTTTTTATTTACCCAAAAGTTACCATACATAGCAATTGTGGAGACTGAAAACTTCTGGATGCACCTAGTAACAAAGGTCCATTGAACTCTTTTTCTTCTATTAGAATTTCCCCCAAAATCTTAAATTTAGCATCAGTATTTGTTCTAATCAATGTGACATATGTAATATTTATTCTTCTAAGCACTTAATGGAAGAGCTCCTTCAAGTAATCAACCCAAACGTGCATACTCTTTATCCAAAATATTTTTCAGTAGAAAAACAATCAATTGAACCAAAGAATGTAGGCCAGGAAAATCTATTAATGTTATTGCTTCAAACATTATCACTGGGATCCACAAGATAGAATAATGAGGGCCATAACTGTGAAGTCTAGTTTTGTAGTAAATGTCATGCACTGACTAGTCCTAGACAGGAAGTGGTGGCTTTTCCCTGGACAATAACCGCCACTTTTCTCTTGAACAGATTCAGCATTATTTAAATAGCCAATTTTGCTTTCTACTCTAGGCAGTAATTCCCCAATGTCCCCCGCCCACCCCCAGCAGTGGTAGTGTCTCCTGGAAACTCATTAGAAATGCAAATTTTCAGGCACCACCCCAAACCTGCTCCCTGAAACTCTGGGAGTGAGGCCCAACAATCTGTATTTTAACAAACCCAGGCTTAAGTTCACTTATATAATATGTGAATATATATATATATATATGGGGAATATTTTAAATAAAAGACAAAACATAAGACAACTATTCACCTCTATTAGTCAATTTCTCACGTCCACTCCTTAGCATTTGTTAAGGCAGATATATATAAACAAGAATGCCTGTATACATCTAGAGGAAGTGTTTATTTACAAAGCAGGTCATGTTTTCATGAGTATAGGTTTTGCTTGCTACACAAAATCTTATGTCTTTTTCTGGCTTCCTTGATTTAAGTCTATTACAAACAAAGTCATCGAGAATAGACCTACTTCTGTATAATCTGTTTATACGGTGCCAAGTATCAAGACATGTAAAATAGTGGTAGTGATGATGGGGTGGAGAAGTGATGGTTGGTGGAGGTGGTGGTAATGAAAATAGGAATTTGCAAATGTGTACTTAAGAAAACATCTTTCTTTAGGGCTCAGTTCCCATCAATTACCTCACCACTAGCAACTGTACTTTGGGATGGGCCAATAAAAATGTAGTAGGATGTATGGGAAGCGGGTGTGGCTCAATCGATAGAGCTCCCGTTTACCATATGGGAGGCCCCGGGTTCGCTTCCAGGGGCCTCTTTGTGAGGGCAGGCCAGCCCGCGTGGCGCGGTGGGCTGATGCAGCAGGACCTCACAGCAAGGGGGAGATAAGCAGACACAGAAAAAACACACAGCAAACACAAGCAGCAAGGGGGGGATAAATAAATAAATTAAATAAATCTTAAAAAAAAAAACACGTAGTAGGGCTGCAAGTTTTGAATATCTCTATAAAGCTATGATTAGCCAATGTTATCTTGGATCTGGGACTAGCAATATCTTAGAGTAATTAATATATTGGTTCTGACACCTCCATTGGAATCATAACTTTACCAATTTTTATGCTTTTCTGTTCATAAATAAACATGTTCTGGGGTGGAGAGTTCTCACTTTGGTTATGAAATTCTTGCCTTACTCTCCTTCACCAACTGAACTCTTTGAGTTGTGGCTTAATTTCTGTTTCTATGTTTTTTGTTTTTTTTTAGGAGGTAGCGGGGATTGAACCCAGGACCTCATACATGGGAAGCAGGCGCTCAACCGCTGAACTACATCTGCTCCCCTGTTTCTGTTTTTAAGTATCTTTTTGATTAACTGTGAAGTTTGATGGAGACCAGTAGCATAATTAAATCAGTATACGTCGTCAATTGTGTCTTTCCTTAGCTGCTACAAGAGAAGCTACACTTCTCTTGATTATCTGCAAAAACCTGATTGCCCAAGTTACATTTTCATTAAATCATAAAAATACAGGTCAGGATTGCATTTAAATTTATAGCAAGATGAGTACTATATATCTTTGAATGCTTTTAGCCTCAAAGAAATGTGTTTAGTTACACTTACAAAGAATGTGCTTTGAATAACAATTTAATGAATAAGAATTAGTCGTTTTTATTTTAGGAAGAGCATTCTTTTGTGTTGCTCAATGTAGATGGATTTGAAGCTGAAAGAATTCGGAATCTTAAACCGCCCCTAGAAAATAACATCTCCATTGTGACTGCAGCCTTGTAGAAATCCTGTTATGGTTATTATGATTTGCTATTTATTGATGATTCAATTCCAAAATTTCACAATGTGATCACTTTCCCTGATCTTGAAAATGCAAGTCTGGAACTTGGTCATTGCTATTTTCTATATCAAAAATGTGCTCAACAGATGTATTACAAGGTTTATGGTGTTATAGCTTCAGCATATGCTACAGCTTGAATCTGTTGTTTGGAAATACTGTTTTATCCTAGAGAACAAAACTAAGAAATTATATAATTTTTGCATCAGATTTTGTTTTATATGGTATCTTAAAACGGGTCCTCAAAGGAAATTTAGCACTTTTTTTAAAAAAAGATTTTTATTTATTTATGCCCCCCTTGCTGCTTGTGCTCGCTGTGTCCATTTGCTTTGTGTTTTTCTGTGTCTGCTTGTCTCCATTTGTTGCATCATCTTGCTGCACCAGCTCAGTCAGCTCACCCTGCCATGCGGGTCATCAGCTCACTGCGCCACGTGGGCTGGCTTGCCTTCACCAGGAGGCTCTGGGAATCGAACCCAGAGCCTCCCATATGGTAAATGGGAGCCCAACCAATTGAGCCACAGCCGCTTCCCCAGCACTGTTTTAATAAAATTAAATCAAGAAGCTTAAAAGAAAAGCAGAACTCATCTATAATAGTTTGATGTGATATGGACAGTTGTTTCAGAGGTTAACGACTGGCAAATGGCTTTAACCAGATGGCATTTATTCTAACAACTGTTTTGTGGCTAATAATACTCTGAAATAACTGTGCCTGGATCTACTCAGTGCCTATCATGCAGTCGTCCATTTGTTCATTTAACAAGTGTTTACTAGCTTCTATTATATATGATACAATGTATCATAAAAAACCATAAGATTTTTGATGGCAATATGCCATAAGATTTTCATTTTGGAAGTCATGCCTATGCTAATGTGAAAGATGGATTGAACGATTCGGGAATTACAGTTAAGAAATAGTGGATGTACACTGTGGATGAATGGTAGAATTATTTATGAGAGAGAATTGACAGTACTTGGTAATCAAATGCACGTGGAGAGGGGAGAAAAAGAGGCCCTGGCAACTGAGGAGATAACAGTGACAATGAGAAGGTGACTCCTAGAAGAACAGTTTGGGGAGGTGGGAGGTGGAATGAGCAATTCCATTTTAGGCATGTTGCATTTGCTGTGAGATGACCATATTGACATGTCCAGCAGACAAAAGGATGATCCCCACCAGAGATACCGATTTGGGATTCAATCTCACATATTCAGAACTTGTAACTGTGGCGCTGCACAAGGTTACTAAATGTATAAAAACTGTGAGTAGAAACAAGTCAATAATAGCAAAGAAATGGTCCATGTCAAACAGCTTCCACTTTGGAAAAATGGAGTTACCCTAAAGATCATTTCTCATTTTAATTCTGGGTCTTATATACACTTGAACTGTGGAATTAATGAAATTGCTGGACCTTTCTCCATGCTTTCCTCACTTAAAATCCTTTGAGATAAGAAATATATCATTTTTTTTTAAATAGGAGAGGTTATCAGTTTTTAAATATTTTTAGGAGAAGAAGAATTCTCTTATTTTCAAAAGGCTTTGATTCTCAATCATTTGTCTCTGCTAAACTTTCCAAAGGAGGTTAAAGACATTTTAAATTGTTTATTGCTACAGAAGAAAAAGTGCATTGAGGAAATGGAACATACAGATAGGCAAAAGAATGTAAAATTTACCTTTAGATCTACCACTCACTTGAAATGCCACTTTCATAATATTCAATTGTTTCTATTTCCTGACTGTGTATCTTATTCTATTGAACTGCCTTTTCCTGCATCTGTGCCACACATCTTATTGGTACATATTTTTAATTAAATATTTTGCCTAAGTAATATATTCCATGGTTCAAAAATCAGTATTATTAAAATGTATACAGTGAATTCTTGCTCCCATCCCTGTCCCTAATAGAATCAGTTATACAAGCACACATATAACTTCTCTTTTTATTGGCTATATATTGGTTTCTGAAGAATCCTTCCAGATTTTATGCAAACAAGAAATACAAATTTCATCATTCCGTTTTGTACACAAAAGGTAGCATATGTTATACACTTTTGTGTACCTTGAATTTTTTTCACTTAATATGTTCCTTGATGATTTCATATCATTACGTATCTTCCAAATTTTTTTTTTTTATAGCTTCATGGTATTCTATTTTTACAGTTATATCAGAGTTAATTTACCAGTCTTCTATTGATGGGCATTTGGGATGCTTTCAATCTTTTGCTATTGCAAACAAGTCTTCATAGAATGTCTTTGTACGTACGGTTTCACAGGTGTGTGAGTATATTTGTAAGGCAAATTCCAAGAAGTGGAATTGATGGGTCAAAGGATATATCATTTATTTTAACAAATACTACCAAATTACCTTCATTGGTTTTAACAAATTGACAAAATCATCAGCAATGTAAGTCCCTTTTTCACCCATCAATGTAGTTTTAATTTGCATTCCCCTTATTAAGTGTGAGGTTGGTTTAAAAGCCTTGTGATAGGTTGAATTATGTATCCCAGAAAAATGTTTTTAATCCCATTTCTGTGGGTTCTGACACCCCCATTGGTCATAACTTTACCAATTTTCATGCTTTTCTGAACATAAATAAACATGTTCTGGAGTGAAAAGTTCTCACTTTATTTATGAAATTCTATTTATAATGGTGTGAATCCATTATAAATAGTTCCTTTTTAAGGTCTTAATTGTATTTAAGGTGTGGCCAACTGAATTGGAATGGGTATTAATCCTATTACTGAAGGCCCTATAGAGAAAGAGGCAGGGGGAGGAGCCAGGCGCCAGAAGGCAGTGGGAATCCAGAAGAGAAAGAAGAGGACACGCCATGTGACCGGAAAGCAAAGGAACCCCAAGGTTGCCAGCAGCCAGCCAGAACACTATCGATTCCTGGAGGAAGCAAGTCTTCCAGCCTCTGAAACTGTGAGACAATGAATTTCCATTGTTTGTGCCAACTCATTGTGTGGTATTTGTCATAGCAATAGGGAAACTAATACACAGCCGTTTGCATCGCTGAACTGTCTTTTCATATATTTTCTCCATTTTTCTGTTAAGTTATTAATCTTTATTTCTAGGAGTGATTTATAAATTAGAGAAATTAGCCCTTTATCTGTAATATAGCTTGGAAATTTTTCCCACGATGTAATTTGTCCCTTGCCTTTTTTTCTGTCCCTTGCCTTTTGAGTATGTTTATTGTGACTTTTTTCACCATGCATTCTTTTTTATTTTTATTTAAAATTTATCAGTCATTTATTTTGACTCATGATTAGAAAGGCCTCCCTCACTCTAGGTTTATAAAAGAATTCTCCCTTATTTTCATATAACACATGTTTAGTTTCATTTTCTATAGAATTTATTCTTGTATATACTGTGAGTTATAGCTCCAATTTAATTTTTTTCCAAATGGATATCCAATTCTCCTGACTCTCTCTGTTAAAAAGTCCATCTTTGGACTTTGATTTGAAACTCCACCTTTACTATATACTAATTATTGTATGTATCTCGAATCTCTATTCTATTGGTTTGTCTAGTCATGTGCCAATATCACACTGTTTTAATTTTAAAGACTATAAAATATATTTTAACATCTAGTGGCATTAGACCCTTCACCTCATTACTCATCTCATGTTTTTCAAAGTTTTCCATATATATGTTTGGGTTTATTGCCTTATGAACTTTAAAATAATTTTATTCTAGTTGTAAAAAACTTTTGGTATTTTAATTAATTAATTAATTAAATTTATTTTTGAGGTACTGGGGGCCAGGGATTGAATCCAGGACCTTGTATGTGTGCAGCTGGCGCCATATTGGCTTCCCTGAGTTGGTTTTTTCATTTGTTTTGCTTGTTGTTTGTTTTTGTTTTCTCAGGAGGCACCAGAAACTGAACCCGGGACCTCCCATGTGGGAGGTGGGTGCTCAACTGCTTGAGCCACATCTGATCCCTGGTACTTTTATTAAAATCATATTAAATTAGTACTTTCTGATGTTCAGCCTACTTGTCTAAGAATAGAGTATTTCTTTTCATTTGTTCAATTTTTCTGTATCCTTCAGTAATGTTTTAAGTTTTTGTTGTTTTGTATTATTTTTTGGTGTAAGTCTTACATATTTCTTTTTACGTTTATTCCTAGATTTTGAATCTTTTGTGTTGATATGGTAAATGTGGCCTTTTCTTTGTCAAATCTTTTTTCTAATTACTATTTGTATATGTAAAAGCTATTCTCTTGAGTTTTCCAAGTATGTAATCATATTCATAATGATAGTTTTACCTTCTTGTTTTCATTTTACACATCTCTTAATTTCTTTCTCTTGACTAATTACCTTGGCTCCTACCTCAGCACAGTGTATATAATAATGATGATAGTGGGCAAAATTGTCTTGTACATAATTTTAGTAGGAATGCTGCTATTGTTTCCCCCTTAAGGATGATGCTGAGTTGGTGGCTAAGATAGGTTTATTTTGTCATGTTAAGCAAATATATATCTTTTCCCATTTTACTTCAACAATTTTCATCAAGAATGGTTGTTCACTTTTTTTTTTCAAATGCTTTCTGGGTGGCTATAGATGGGATTTTATGATTGTCTTTTTAGGTCTAATAATCTAATAACTTATATTAGTAGAGTATATGCCTATTTCTCCTCATACATTCTGTAATTTCTGCTTTATAAAAGTTGTAGGAGTGTTATTTGGTGCATAAAAGAAATTCACAATTATATCCTCACTGTGAATTGTGCCCTTTAGCTTTAAGAAAGTCCTTAGTTGTGTGTGTTGTTCAATGTTTTTTGGTCTGAATTCTACCTTTTCTAATATAAAGATCCTGATCCTTTTTGCGGGGGGGGGGGGGGAGGGGAAAGCATTTGTCTGGTATTTATTTTGAACCTTTCAGGATCACTTTGTTTTAGCTATGTCTGTTGAATAAAGTATAAAATTGAGTCCTGTTTTGTGATCCAGTCTGAAAATCTGTCTTTCAATGTATAAATTAAGTAACCTTATCTTTATTACTCTTCAGGTAAGTTTGATATTTGTTCCTCAGTCCTCTATTACTTTGAATAGTATCTCTTAGTTCCCTATCCAACAATTAAACAATAGCTTGATTCTTTCCCTGACCACTTTTTCTCCAACAAAAGCTTTTGATAATATTATTTTTATTATTCCTTACCTTAGTTTTGTTAAATATTATTATATTTCCACTAGTTGGTTTGCAGGATTTAAATAATATCCTTTAATCTAAACTAATACAGATGAGGTAGTTAATGGACTTACGATAGCTCCTAATTCTTTTTCCCTTCTTTTCCCAACTTTTATTAGTTTGATCATTTCTATAATATCAGGACATAGAAGGTTTACATTCTGTTCTGATACTTAATCTGCATTTACTTCAGTCTTAATTCTGTAGTTAAATATATTCAGTGCTCATAGGCAGTCCTTTTGTGGTAACGTCCCCAGTCATCTCTCAATTACCTGAAGTCTGTCACACCTCTCCGAGGTTCTTGTTGCCATCTAACTGGTGATTGGGCTCCAGATCCTACCGTGAGGGTCTGCTCTCCAGGAGCACTCCTGAATTACCTCATGCTCCTGGGTACATCCGATCCCTGGTACTTTTAATGTATTTTCATTTAAATAATGGCCCACTTTTTGGAGTTCAGAGAGTGTTAATTACTCACAGCTCTCTTCTTTCTAGTTTATAAACTAATTGAAAAATATACTTAAATCAAATTGAGATGAAATAACAGCTTCATTGCATGCTAAACGGAATTAGAGGATTTAGCTTGGATTTGCAGGCAAAATAGACATTCTACTACTCACCTACTTTAACTGTTCAGTCCTCAATGGAGTAAATAGGATGAGAAAAGGCGGAAGCCCTAGAATTTCTATATAGCAGGGATAGGGGCAACTATATGGTTAGAGGAGTGTGAAGCTGTGTTTGCATAGCAAGCCAGTATTTCACTTGTATGTTCATTTGTGTGGCTTGGGTGGGGAGGGGTTGAATTTCTCCTAAGCTGCACATCAGTGATGCCAGTCTGTGTTCCAGAGAGCTTTCCACACCAAGCTCATGCTGTTTTCAGGTAGGTGGCTCTAAGAGAGTGCACCAGGGTAGAGTACATGAACGCCTAATGACCCTTTTCTAATTTCACTGATCAAATAAGACATTCCTGTGGAAAGAACAAATGAGAGAGAAAGGGAAGCATTTCTGGAGGCTTGAGTTTAACATGCTTGGAGGCTTGAACTTACTTCTGAGAGGCGGAGTGTTCCTATTTTACGGAAGGCAGGCACTCAGAGAGAGGGAGAAAATGGTGTTCCTTCCCTTGTTGTAACTGTGTAATTTTTAGCAACAAAATCTCCCTTTTGTTCCATTTTATTTACCATGAATTTTATTTTGGTGTTGATATAAAAATAACTCTTCTTTTCTTTGGTTTGCATTTTTCATATCTCTCTATCTCTTGATTTATTTTGTGCTTTTTGTATGATACTGTTTTTGCTAGATTGCCTATAAAGAGCATATATTTGGATTTAAAGAAACCAGTATTAGAGATTTTGCTTTTCATACCTACAGTTGTCACCTACTGGGTATTGTTTTACTTTGATCATCCACTATTAGGATTTCTTGATGTTTCTATTTTTCTCTCTTCAGGTTTTCTTTTATTCTCTCTCTATTGATTTGAAAGTTATCAATCCTACCACTTTTATGTTACCTTGGCATTAAGTATTTATTTCCTAATTTTTTTCTATCAAGATCAAATCTGTTGTCCATTCCCCCCCCATGAAAGATATAAAAATTAGCATATTTTCCCTTTATCCTCCCTTTTCCATGACTTAGTTTTTGCTGAAATAATATAGGATTTAAAATTCATGTTATTATTTTACTTTATATTCCCCTTTTTAAAAAAGATTTATTTTATTTATTTATTCCCCGCACCCCCTTGTTGTTTGGTGCTCGCTCT
This sequence comes from Cabassous unicinctus, assembly GCA_029593785.1. Taxonomy (NCBI): domain Eukaryota; kingdom Metazoa; phylum Chordata; class Mammalia; order Cingulata; family Chlamyphoridae; genus Cabassous; species Cabassous unicinctus. The sequence goes on from JAQZBX010063982.1 coordinate 16,371, forward strand.
GTCTTGCTCTCTCTGTCCATTCGCTGTGTGCTCTCTGTGTCTGCTTGTCTTCTCTTCTCATCTTCTCTTTAGGAAGCACCAGGAACTGATCCTAGGACCTCTGATGTGGGAGAGAGGCACCCAGTTGCTTGAGCCACCTCAGCTCCCTGGTTTGTTGTGTCTCTCCTCTTTGTCTCTTTTTGTTGTGCCAGCTCTCCGCTCAGGCCAGCTCTCCGC
>JAQZBX010063984.1:0-16587 GCA_029593785.1 Cabassous unicinctus
ACCACTTTCCAGATTGTTACCATGTGTGTCATAAATGAAAACCTCTTTACCCCATTCTGAATAAAATGTATCTTCAAACCTGGGCAACACAGCAGCTACTGGGTATTTGGAAGGTTGAAGGTGAATGCCAATTGTGGGCAAGTTATAGTATTAACTGGACCTCAGGTGGAGGAAGAATTTCTGTGGCTGCAAGGGAATTTTATTGGGAATTTTACTCAAATGATGAAAAGTAGGTTTGCAGTATCTATATATAAAAACTCTTAGAATTCAATAATAATAATTTTAAAACCCAATTAAAAATGAATAAGGGATCTGAATAGATATTTCTCCAAGGAAGATATACAAGTGACTGATAAGCACATGAATCGATGCACCACATCATTAGTCATCAGGGAAATGCAAATAAAAACTACAATGAGATGCTACTTCACACCTATTAGGATAGCTATAATCAAAAAGTCAGATAATAAGTGTCGGTGAGGATGTGAAGAAATCTGAACCCTCACACACTACCTTTTGGAATGTAAGTAGGTACGACTACTCTGGAAAGAGTCTGAGAGTTCCTCAAATGATTAAACATAGAGTTACCATATGACCCAGATTCTAATCCTAGGTTACCCAGGAGAAATGAAAAATATTTGTCCACACAAAAACTAGTATAAAATTGCAGCAACAATTTTCATAATAGTCAAAAGTTAGAAACAACCCAAAATGTCCATCAACTAAGACTGGATAAACAAAATATGGTATATCCATACAATTAAATATTATTTAACCATAAAAAAGAATGAGGTATTGATACAGGATTTAACATAGATGGACCTTGAAAACATCATGCTAAGTGAAACAAGCTACCACAAAGGACCACATATAACATGATTTCATTGATAAGAAACATCCAGAATAGGCAAGTCTATAGAGACAGAATGTAGACTAGTGGTTGCTTATGGCAGGGGCTGGGTGAGGGTATAGGATGGCAATAACTAAAGGGAATGGAGTTTCTTTTTGATATGATGCAAGTATTCTAAAATTGATTTGTGATGGTTATACATATCTGAATATACTAAAAAGCCATTGGGTTGTATACTTTAAATGAGTGAATTGTATGGTATGTGAATTATAAAGCTGTTTGAAAAAATATACGTGCTGACACTTCATTAATATGTTCTCAGCACTTACCCAGAAGAAAATTAGCTGAAACTAGCATGCAAATAGCCTTTTATATTTTCTTCCCAAGTGTTCCAAGACATGTGGGCGAGGGGTGAAGAAACGTGAAGTCCTGTGCAAAAGTTCTGCCACAGCAGACAGCCTCCCTGAGAGCCTATGTGCCAGCATCCCAAAGCCAGAGTCACAGGAGGGCTGTGTGCTAGGACGCTGCCCCAAAAACAACCGGCTACAGTGGGTCATCTCTTCATGGAGTGAGGTATGAGTTTGGAATTACTGCTGAGTTGCTTGAAATGCTTGGCTTGTTCACCAGTGCCCAGACTCTCCAAGCTTCTTTCCATTTAATGCACATATACCAAGTGTCTGCTATTTTCCCATTCTTCCCTCCTGGGTTCTTCATCAAATGTTGATCGAGCACCCATCACACTGGTTGGACCTGTGTCTGGGCAGTGGGGTACACACTTCATAAAGCACAGGATAGGAACGTGGGTGCGATGTGGGGGCCTATGATGGAGGTCTGTGTTTCTGTGGGACACTTGAGGTCTACCTAAGCCAGACTACAGGAGGAATCCTTGTCAGAAGAGCTTTACCAGGAGCATGAGCCTCAGGGGTGAGCTGCACTCACACAAAGGAGGGGTTGGGTTTTTCCAGGCAGAGCCTATCTGTTCCATCAGGGCATGGTGGAAAAGTGTAGCACTCTCCATAAGAAAAGAACACAGAGTATGGTGAAGCTGGAAACTTCATCAGGGCTTAGGTGCCAGGCTAGAAAACTATGGACATGTCCTGCAAATATTGGGGAGCAAACTGAAATTTCAAATAAAGAAGTGGAACAATTTCTACTCTATGGATTTTCATTGTAGAGTGAGGAGAACCAGTGCAAAGCTGGGAAGCCCAGAGGCAGGGAGGGCCCTGACATGGATATTGCAGTAATTGAGATGAACATGGCATCAGGGATGGAGAGACGACAGCTTTGAGAGCTCCTAAAGAGATCACGTTTACCAGTTTGGTACCTACGGGCATATGTGGGCATAGAGTGGAGGGAAGACGCAAAGATGCCACCTAGGTTCCTGGCTTGGGAAACTGGGTGTGTTCACAGACAGAAAACCTAAGAAAAGGCACTAAGGCCTGAGTAACCAACAGTGACACATGAGACAAGGTGGGAGGATGACAGATGCCAAGAAACAGGAGAATTTCTTAAGGGGCAGGGAGGTCCAGTGGAGGATGGACTTCTACTCCAGCAGCCGCTGGATCTGCTCCATGGCTGCCCTTTCACTCTGTCTAAATAGGTGCACGACAATTGTGTCCACCTCTCTCCTCAGTCTTTTTCTCTGAGATGTCATAGCCTAACAGCTGAAGGCTTGTGCTTGACTCAGACTTGCCCTGCTTTAATACAAGGTAGTAAAAATATTAACTATCTGGATGCCTTTGGGGAAGGCCCTTGATGTGGCAAAACCTCACTTATGTCCTCTGTGCAATGGAGTGAACAATGGCACCTCCCTCCCAGTGCTGTTCTTAAGTGTGAGGCTCAGCAGCATCCTGCGTTGTTTATAGTATTTACGCTTATATTAGTCAGCCAAAGGATGCTGATGCAAAATGCCAGAAATTGGTTGGTTTTTATAAAGGGTGTTTATTTAGGGTAGAAGCTTACAGTTACCAGGCCATAAAGCATAAGTTACTTCCCTCACCAAAGTCTGTTGCCACATGTTGGAGCAAGATGGCTGCCAACGTCTGTAAGGGTTCAGGCTTCCTGGGTTCCTCTCTTCCCGGGGCTTGCCTCTCCCCAGGCTCAGCTGCTGTGTTATCTCCACAAGGCCAGCTGTAGACTATGAGGGTCTCTAGGCTTTGCCTCTCTCCACAAGGCCAGCTAGATTCCTAGACTAGATAGCTAGACTATCAGGTGAACAGCTCGTCTCTTTTCCCGGGGCCTTCTCTCCTTCCTCACGACCAAGCTCCTCTGTGTGCTTACTTCCCTGTGGCTCCAGCATTAAAACTCCAAACTCCCTTCTCTGCAGTGCGGTTTCTCTGTGAGTCCCACCCCCCTCCAAGGGGGTGGGGCTGCAACGTCCTACTGACATGGCCCAATCATAAGCCTTAATCATTATTTAATCAAGTAAAAGTAAAACCTCTGAATCCAATACACTCTAATATGCCCAGAGGAAAAGACTAGTTTACAAACATAATCCAATATTACTTTTTGGAATTCATCAATAGTATCAAACTGCCACAACACTCATGCCAATTTTTATTGATTTATTCACTTCATCGTGAACCCCAGGCATTATCCCATAATACTGTTTAACACAAGTAGGACAAAAACATTTTTTCTCATCCTTATTTGATCAGCCCCCATCCTTCTCTTTTCTTTTCTGCCATAATGCAGCATTAGGTTATATGTCAACCAAGGGAGAGGCTGGGGAAAAATACAGGACAATTATGTGTGGAGTAGGAGAAAGAGGGAGTGACCACTCACTCTGTCCTTCCCACTCAGCTTCCTCTGCTCCTTTTCTCTGTGTCTGGCCTCAGAGAATCATCAGGTAGACCTGGACCCACAGGTGATCAACTCGAAGCCTGAAGATCAAATAAACCTTCCAGAGAGACCCTGACTCCCAGCCTACTGCCAATCTCTCACTTACGTCCATGTGGTATATCATAGGTTCTGCCGGCCAGTGGTCCCTTTTTGTTGTTTGGTTCCAACAAGCTCTGTGACTTTGAGAAAGTCACTCAAATTCTCTGGCCTATAGCATGAGGGCGTTGGCTGCTGCATCTTGAAGGTCCATATGTGCTGTGGTTGATCCTTCCATAATCCCATCCCTCGAATTTCATGTGGATGGTGCAAGCTTAAGTCAGGACACACTGGCTCAGTGGACTTGACTGTGGAGCTCTGCACACTTACAGCTCCTTTCTTGGCCCCTAGTGTTCTGCAACTTGTGGTCTAGGTGTGAGGAAGAGGGAAATGAAATGCAGCGAGAAGGTCTTCCAGGGAAAGCTGATAACTTTGCCAGAGCGTAGATGCCGCAATATTAAGAAACCAAACCTGAACTTGGAAGAAACCTGCCACCGAGGGGCTTGTCCCGCCGGTCCAGTGTACAATCTGGCAGCTGGATGGTATTCATCGCCATGGCAACAGGTGGGTGCATGCAGATTTAGGAGGTTTAAATTTAAGACTCAAAAAGCCCACCCAAGGTCACTCTTAGAGACCTGATCAAATGTAAGAAACAAAGAGCTCAAGCTCTGCAGGCAGGATGGCTTGCATTCTTCCTCCAGCTCTACCACCTGTGTGACCCTGGGCAGGTTACATCTAGAAGACTGGGATGATAATATCTTCCAGGGCTGTTTGTTGTTTTATCCCCCCTGTGGGTGAATGAACTAATGACCACTAAGCACTGAGCACCAGGTCTGTCTGTCAGAGAGCTGACGTTGATTGCTGCTGCTGCTGCTGCTATGAAAACTGCCCCTGTCGTCTTCCATGTTTTAGAAATGCTGCTCACAGTCTTCACTCATTTGGTCCTAGCATGTTTCCAGCTAGCATTTGCTGAACCCTCACTGTGCACGGTGTGAAGGACATCACGTGCATTCTCTGTTCTCTCACTTAATCCTTGAAACAATGCTATTAGAAGGTATTACTGTTCCTATTTTATGGAGGAAACAGATAAAGCTCAGAGAGTTGAGCAATTCAGCCAAGGACACACAGCTCTTAAGCTCAGATGTTAGAAGCTCCCTTTTTCTCAGAAGCCTTGGATGAAACTTTGGTCACGTTAGTTTCCGTCCTAATGGCTAGGATTGGTGTGTGATGTTAGGCCTAAGAGAACAATATGTCCTTAGGGCTGCAAAGCTGTGACTTGGTCCTTGACGCTTTCCAACCAACAGGTTATAGAACTCTTCCAAGGACTGGCTGGCTTGAGAGGTGCTCCCCATCTCACCATCAAACCCTGGGAGTGAGGCGATAGGGTGTGAGCACATATATATCAGTACACATTTATGTGTATATGTGTCTTTACATATATGCATATATGTATTTATATATACAATGTGTTTGTGTGTGTGTATATATGTATTTGGAGGGATCAGGAAACTAGGATTAAGGAAAGGAAAGGAAATTAGAGTGACTGAGTATATCCAATTAGCTAAGCAATCACGTGCTAAGGGCTATCCATGTTGCTATGGACTTCTTTTTAAAATGTTTATAATTATTTTACTCATTTAACTGATTTGCAGATGGATTCTTATGTTATTATTTAGAGCAGTGGTCAGGAAGCAATTGCCAAAAGGCCAAATCTGCTCCCCCAAGCCTTGTGTTTTTATGAATGGAGTTTTATTGGAGCATGGCCATGCCCTTTCATTTACCTGTCACCTAGGCCCACTGTGGTGCTTCAGAGGCAGTGTCGGGTAGTTGCACAGACCTCATAGCCCATAAAGCAGAAAATATTTACTGTCTAGCCCTTTGCAGAAAAGGTTTGCCAACCCCTGGTTTAGATACCAGTTTTTACAATGAAGCTTGTGCAAGGTGAAGTCAACACCTGTCTGCAACAAAATAAGGGGAAAAAATGATAAGGTAGTAAGTTTTTTAAGGCAAAAAAAAAATCAACTTAAAGAACTGTCTTTTTCCCTGATATTTCCCTGTTAATATTTTTGTAATAAAAATATATTTTTATCAACACCTCATATGTGCATCTGGAAAAAAGTTGTCAATCTTCTTCTTCTCATTTCATTTCAATTGATTAGTGAAATGGCAGACTTTTAGGAAGCATCATGCTCTTCCAGGCTAACTCGGAATTTGGCTGAGCACCTAGGGTATAATTCCAAAGATGTATCAGATTACCATTCCATTTTCTGTCCTAGTTTTGAATTATCCTCTTCACTATTGTATCTGCAGGGATTGTCTGGAATTGTTTAAGTTCTGTGATTAATTGCCTAGATGTGTCTGTCTGCTTCTGCATTCTTATGACAGCTTCTGTATTTCTGGAACCTCTCTTCTTCGTGAGTCACTTAACTGGGCTAGATGTAGATTTGCCCAAGACCCTTGTAATCAGATAACATGGATCACACATGCTAGGCTAGACTCTGTGGGCCGTGACCACCCGTGCCTGGCCTCCGACACCCCCTGTTTTATCAGCAGGCATCTTGGTAATATCATGAAACCTGGGGATTTTGTCTTTTTCATGTCATTGACATCAAAAAGGATACCATCAAGCTGAGTGCGTTTTACTCCTTCCTCTTCTCCCTCTTCTGCAGTGCACAGTAACCTGTGGAGGAGGGGTCCAGGTGCGGTCGGTCCACTGTGTTCAGCAGGGCCAGCCTTCCTCAAGTTGTCTGCTCCATCAGAAGCCTCCAGTGCTACGAGCCTGTAATACAAACTTTTGTCCAGCTCCTGAAAAAAGAGGTAAAAGGACCCATGCCCCAGTCAATTTTACTAGACTTTAAGGAATTTTCAATAACCCACCGTATTTGCTTGTTCAGCCTCTGCACTGCACAACTCTGGGGATGGGGTGGGCAGATGCCATTCGTACCAAAATCTAAGTGAACAGTGCTCCCTAGAGATGGACAAGGCACAACTCTTTGTGGCAGCCCCTGCTCAAATGATCTTGTTTGCACAGATTCCTGGGAATATGTAATTCTATGATAAAGCTTTTTAGCCATTAATTCCGACCTTGAAATGGGAAATGGTAATCTTGCATGTCCCTCCTCCCCACCTTTCTTTTTAAACTAAGTGATAGTTGAATCAACAAATTTAAAAAGTAACTACCCAGTGCCAGAGATTATGCCAATTGGTGAGAATGCAAGAGAGAACAAGACTTGCCCTCAGGAAGCTCACATGCTAAGTGAGGCAGATAAGTTACTGTCAATTACAATGAATATGCATTATCCCAGGACTACCCCTCGAATATTTTCTTAGTTAAAGTCAGTTCAAGTGGCATGCAGTAGTACTAATTGGAAAGTGGGGAATTCAGTTATCTGAGGGAACTGCACCATTCTTCACTAGTCTAACTCGTTTTAAAGTAATCTGATAAATACCAAGAAATAGTTTTCAGTCTAATCTTATTTCCTTGAGCATAAGAATAACTTTCCAGCATGTACCTGCTGGGATTTTTTAATCCAATCATGGCTCTTCCAGGGTTGTCCAGTTTCTTACCCCACCTTTTCTAATTTGTGGAGGATCAGATTCAGCGTTGTGACTCACTTGCTCTCCCCGTCCATATCACTTCCCATCTCTAACTTGTTCCTGTCATTAGTTTACTTCTTAAAATAGCCTTGGTTCCAGAGTCTGAGCATCAATTTTCCCTCCCCTGCACTCTTCTCTGTCTTATCTGAAGCTTGCAAGAGATAAGAAAACTAGTAGCTATTGCTACTCAGAACCAGATTATCTATAGGCAATGCTGGAATTCTACAAACGTGTAGCTTTTGTCAGCAGAAGGCTCATGGGGAAGAAACACACATTTTTGAGCAAATGGTCATGTCCTCCCAGACCTTCTCCTTCTTTCTTCATTTTCTTTCTCATTTCTGCCTTTTAGTCAGCTGACTACAAATGAACCCAAACAGACAAAGACTCTGTCAAGAATGCCACAAACAAAGTGCAAGCCCCCTCAGCCCTTTCAGAAAAGCCAAAGGGCAATGCCCGTGAAAATTGCTCAACTGTATCTCCTGGGCAGGAGTTCAGGGGCCGGGGGGAGGGGGAGGGGGGCCCACGAGGCACGTAAAGTCCCTAAAGTTCTTGAAAGCAGAGAGCCCAATGGTCTTATTTCCCTTTGTTCACCCAGCACTACATGTGGCACACAGTAGGTGCTCAATAAGTGCTAAATGAATAAATGCATGAGTGTAAGAGTAAATGTAAGATGGTATGTACAGTGCTTTGAGATCCTCTACTTCATTCAAAGCAAACTCACTAAACACCTCCTATTTATCCCTGACATTCTTCTAGGGATAAAAGAATAAGGTAGAGGCCCTGATTCTGCAAGGGGCTCAGGGGCTCGAAGCAGAAGTAAGAGCGTTATTGGTGTTATAATGGTGGTCAATCAGTTCTACTCGGATTGCAGAAAGAAAAGACTTATTAGAAGAGGAATTTTTCTCTGTGCCTTGTCACTGAGCCTTTCAAATGTCCTTTGGAGGAGTGAAGAATGAAGTGGGAAGACAAATACAAAGGACGAAAGCCAAGGAGTTTCTTCTTGGCCAAAAATTTGACCTTTAGTTTTGGGGATGTCCTTCCAGTCTTCTGTTCCCATTCCAAATGTAGGGAAATGACAAGCCCAAACCACAGCCCAGTCATTCCTCCAACTAGTAGAGCTTGGCTAGGTGACCATTTGAGAATATTTTCTGACAGCAGATTTTCAGGAAACATTTAATGGGAGGTAAGCATGCCCATGGTGACACAGGGAAGAAGATTCAGTTCTGTGACTTTTCACTGAGTCCCCCACAATGAGCCATGCATTCTGCTAGGCCCTGTGATGGTTTCAGAGGCACAGGTCACCACTAATGGAGCTTATCGTTTAGTGGAAGTTTCTGGCCATTGCAGCAAATCAAACTGGACCCCAGAGGCTTTTTCTATAAATCCATAACTTTTCTAATAAAGAAAAAAGAGGCTTGACCCTAGAGAAGATGATTTTTGCACAATTTTTCCTCCACCCATGCTGACAGCCACTTTATGGACATTCACTTTATGCCGTCATCACTGTGGGATGCTTTACCTGGGTGCCATGATTGGATCTCCACTTTGGGGAACCATCCTTGTGACTTCGTATTAATTTGTATTAATTGTATTATTATATGTGCAAACCCTATTCAGAAAAGGCCTGGTCAGTGACATCGCCCACAGACTTGTCAATCACACTGCATTGTAACTGCTTGTTTATGTAGTCTGGAAGATGCCCGAATGACCAGACACCCAATACTAAGTCCACCTCCTCAAATGGGGGAGAAGGGGCACAGCATCATATGGTGGAAGGAGCAAGGACTCTGAAGTCATAAAATAGATTTAAATTCATACTCTGCCATTTATTAGCTGTGTGGCTTTGGGCAAGTTTTTAAATATCTCCCATATATTTATAAAATGAGGAAATAATGCTTACCTTCAAAGATTGTTGTGAGGATTAAATAAGCTAATTCAAGTTTTCAACACTCAATTATTCAGTGCTTACCATGAACCAGGAACTGTTCTAGATGTCTTATTTTAGATAGAGAAATGAGAAAAAATGAACAAACTGTCCACCTTCATAATAAACTTTTATTTATATAGATGATAAACCAACCAACAAATATATGATATCAGATGATAAAGTTAATTACATTGAGTAAAACTAATACAGGGTATTTAGAAAGAGAATAGGGGTGGGGAGGAGGTGAGAAAACCAATTTAGATAGAACAGTCAGACAAGGCCGCATTGATGCAATATTTGAACAGAGACCTAAAGGAAGTAAGGAAGCTAAGCCATGTGGCTATCTAGAAAGAGAGTTCTCCTGCCATGGGAAATAGCCAGTGGAAATCCCCTGAAGGAGGAATATGATAATCTCTTCAAGGAAGAGCAAGGAAGCCAGGGAGGCTGGAGGACAAGGTAAACAAGGTGGCGAGTGTGGCCAGTACTTAGGAACTGAGCGAAGAGGATAGCGGCCTTGTCGAGGCATTGTAAGGACTTCAGATTTGACGCTGAGTGAGAAGGAAGCCAATGGAGACCCCTAAGGAGGGGAGCAGTGGGTTCTGACTTGTTGACGGAGGATCATTTTGGTGGTTACACTGAGAAGAGCGCCTAGAGCCTAGAGTAGAAAGAGGTCTTGTATGTTCTTGGTGAGGCTTTCCCAGCAACCCAATGAGAAATGACGGTGGTTGCACTAGAGCAGTGAAGGTAGTGAGCAGAGGTTGAATGCCAGGTCTATTTTGAACATTGATGCAATGAAATTTGTTGGTTGTTTGCATGTGGGGTCTGAAGGAAAGAAAGATGACTCTGAGGTCACTCTCTCCATGGTCATCCTCATTAATGTAAATAAAATGCTTGGTTCATAGTACAATTTCAGATAAACAGCTATTAGCAGTCATTATAACTAAAATCACACACAGTACTTATACTGATAGCATAATAATACACCTCAACTTCTTCCTGATGTGCATTAAGCTTATAACACAATGTTGAAATTCCATTCTTATCTCAGAGGGGCAAGTGTTGATAAAACAGTGCAGGTAGGGACCATGGTTTTAGTGGTCTATTTCCATCGTCCAGTACTCCCACTGCATCAGTCAGATGGTCTCTACAACCTAAACAGAAACTGGCTCAAATGTACATGCTAATTGGTTAGAGTATCCAAAACTGTACAAGTATATACTAAAAAATAATTAAACTTGAAAATGTATATATAAGATAGGCATGCAAAGCTCGATGGGTCTTTATCTCAATGTCTAACTTGCATCTCTCACTGAATATATCCCAAACCAATCTCTTGGTGCCTCACCCCTACCCCTGTGGAGGTCTTCTTTTCAATAAGCATGCCTCAATTCTTCTAGGTGCTCAGATCGAAAATCCTATAGTCATTCCCTTTTTTTTTTTTTAATTAGAGAAGTTGAAGGTTTATAGAAAGATCATGTAAAAATAGGGTTCCCTATTACCTGCCCCCATTTTTAACATTTTGCTTTAATGTGGAACCTTTTGTTACACTTGATGAGAAATATTATTATAATTGTACTTAGTCCATAGTTTACATTAGGGTTCTCTGTGTTTGTACAGTTCTGTAGTTATTTTTTTGTTGTTGTTTTTTAAATATTCTGGTAGTATATATACCACCTAAAATTTCCTCTTCAAACTGCATTCAGCTATATAATTCAGTGGCATTAATTACATTCACAATGTTGTGTTACCATCACCACCATCCTTTACCAAAACTATTCCATCATTCGAAACAGAAATTCTATACCAATTAAGCAGTAACTCCCCATACCCTACCTTGATGCTGGTATCTGGTAACCTGTATACTAGTTTCTGAATCTATGAATTTACTTATTCAAGTTATTTCATATCACTTATCATACAATATTTGTCATTTTGTGTCTGACTTATTTCACCCAATCTGGTGTCTTCAAGGTTCAACCATGTTGCCTCATGTATCAGAACTTCATTCCTTTTTATGTCTGAATAATATTCCATTGTGTGCATACCATACTTTGTTTATTCATTGATCTGTTGATGGACACTTGGGTTGCTTCCATATTTTGGCAACTGTGAATAATGCCACTATGAGTATTGGTCTGAAAATATATGTTCAAGTCCCAGCTTTACATTCCTACTACCAATGAACGGGTGTTCTATTTCTCCACACCCTCTCCAACACATTTTTTTTGTTTTTCCAAAAGTAGCCATTCTAGTGGATTTGAAATGCTATCTCTTTGTGATTTTGATTTGCATTTCCCTGCTGGCTAATGATATTGAACATCTTTTCATGTGCTTTTTGGCCATTTATATATCTTCTTTGGAGAAATGTCTATTTAAATCTTTTGCTTATTTATTTTTTTGTTCTGTCTTTTTTTGCTTATTTTTTTTAATTGGATTGTCTTTTTGTGGTTGAGTTATAGGATTTCTTTATATATTCTGGATATTAAGCCCTTATTTGATATGTGATTTCAAATATTTTCTTCCAATGTATAGGTTGTTGTTTTACTTTTTGTTTGTTGTTTTGTTTTTTTGGGGTTTTTTTTTGGGGGGGGGTTGTTTTACTTTCATGATAAAGTCCTCTCATGTACAAAGTTTAAAATTTTGGTGAGGTCCATTTATTTCTTTTTCTTTTGTTGCTTGTGCTTTGGGTGTAAAGTCTAAAAAATCATTGCCTAATACAGGATCCTGAAGATATTTCCCTATTTTCTTCTATGGGTTTTATAGTCCTAGTTCTTATATTTAGGTTTTTGATCCATTTTGAGTTAATTGTTATATATGGTGTGAGGCAAGAATCCACCTTCCATTCTTTTGCATATGGAGATCTGGTTTTCCTAGCACCATTTGTTGAAGAGGCTATTCTTTACCAATTGAGTGACTTGGCACCCTTGTCAAAAATCAACTGGCCATTAAAAAAAAAAAAAAGAAAAAATCAATTGGCCATAGAAGTAAGAGTCTATTTCAGAACTCTCAATTCAATTACATTATCTATCAGGTTTTCCTTGTGCCAGTGCCATACTGTTTGGACCACTATAGCTTTATAGTAAGTTTTAAAATCCAGAAGTGTGATTCCTCCAACTTTTTTTCTTCTTTTTTAATATGGCTTTGGCTGTTGGAGTCTTTTACTCTTCCACATAAATTTGACAATTGACTTTTCCATTTCTGCAAAGAAGGCTATTGGAATTTTGATTGGGACTGTGCTGAATCAACAAATTGCTTTGAGTAGACTTGACATCTTGACAATATTTAGTCATCAAATCCATGAGCATGATATGTCCTTCCATTAATTTAGGACTTCTTTGATTTTTTTTAGTAATCTTTTGTAGTTTTCTGTGTATAAGTCCTTGTCTTAGAGACTTAATTCTTATAATTATTAATTTTTTCTTAATTTCCACTTCAGATTGTTCATTACTAATGTATAGAAACACCACTGATTTTTGCTTAATGCTCTTGTGCCCCACCATGTGGCTGAATTCATTTATTAGCTCTAGTAACCTTGCAGATTTTTTGGGATTTTCTATATATGGGATCAGGTCATCTGCAAATAGGGAAAGTTTTACTTCTTCCTTTCCAATTTGGATGCCTTTTATTTCTTTTGTTCCCTAGTTGTTCTGGCTAGACTTCCAATACAATGTTGAATAACAGTAGTTAGCAGTGGGCATCCTTGTCTTGTTCCTGATCTTAGAGGGAATGATTTCAGTGTTTCATCATTGAGTATGATGTTAGCTGTGCATTTTTTATATATGCCCTTTAACATGTTGAGGAAGTTTCCTTCTATTCCTAGTTTTCTAGTGTTTTTAACAAGAAGGGGTACTGGATTTTGCCAAATGCCTTTTCTGCATCAATTGAGATGATCATGTGGTTTTTCCCCATTCGTTCTATGAATGTGGTATATTAATTGATTTTCTTATATTGAACCACCCTTGTACACATGGGTAAATCCCACTTGATCATGTTGTATAATTCTTTTAATGTGCTGTTGGATTTGCTAGCATTTTGTTGAATATTTTTTGCATCTAGTTTATATGGGATATTCGCCTGTAATTTTCTTTTCTTGTGGTGTCTCTATCTGGTTTTGGTATTAGCGTGATGCTGGCCTCATAGAATGCATTTGGACATGTTCTCTTGTCTTCAATTTTTTTGGGAGAGTTTGTATAGTATTGGTGTTATTCTTCTTGGAATGTATTATAGAAGTCACCTGTGAAGCCATCGGGTCCTGGGCTATTTTGTTGTTGTTAGGTGGTTTTTGATTACTATTCAATCTCTTTAATTTTCACTGCTCTGTTGAGATGTTCTACTGCTTCTTGAGTCAGTGTAGGTAGTTTGTGTGTTTCTATGAAACTATCCATTTCATTGAGATTGTCTAATTTGTTGGTGTACATTTGTAGTATCCTCTGATAATCCTTTTTATTTCTGTGGGTTCAGTAGTAACATTCCCCTTTCATTTCTGATTTTAATTATTTCTGTACTCTCTCTTTTTTTCTTTGACAGTCTAGTAAGGATTTGTTGATTTTATTCATCTTTGCAAAGAAATAATTTTTCATTTTGTAGATGCTTTCTGTTTTGGTTTTTTAATTCTCTATTGCATTTATTTCCTCTCTAATCTTTGTTATTTCCTTCCTCTACTCATCAGGTTTACTCTTCTTTTTCTAGATCTCCCAGCTGTGGATTAGGTCTATGATTTGAGATCTTTACTCTTTTTTTATGGGTTTTTTTTTTTCTTCTTCTTTTACCAGGAGGTCCTGGGAATCGAATCCAGGTCCCTCCATATGGGAGATGGATGCCCAACCATTTGAGCCACATCCACCCCCTTTATTCTTTTTTAATGTAAGCATTTAGAGCCATAAATTTCCCTCTCAACATTGCCTTTGATGCATCCCATAAGTTTTGGTATGTTGTGTTTTCATTTTCATTCACCTCAAGATATTTCCTAATTTCCCTTGTGATTTCTTCTTTGACACATTGGTTAAGAGTATGTTGTTTGGGAAGCGGCTGTGGCTCAATTGGTTGGGCTCCTGTTTACCATATGGGAGGCCCCAGGTTCAATTCCCAGGGCTCCTGGTGAAGGCAAGTCGGCCCGCATGGCAGTGAGCTTGCGCAGCAAGATGACCCAACAAAAGGGAGACAAACAGACACAGAAAAATGCAAAGCAAATGGATTCAGCGAGCACAAGCAGCAAGGGGGGGGGCATAAATAAATAAATAAATCTTTAAAAAAAAAAAGAGTATGTTGTTTAATCTATTCACATTTGTGAATTTCCCAGTTCTCCCTGTTACTGATTACTAGCTTCTTTCCATCACGGTTAGAGAAGTTACATTGTATGGCCTATAGTCATTCTCTCTTTTTGTTTTGTTTTTAGCTGTTAAAGAAAAACCTTTATTGTAAAATTGTAAAATAAAATAGGAAAAGAGATTGAAATAAATTATAAATTTTAAAAGAGAGTGTAAGGCCAGGTTAGATTTAATATAATCAATTATAAAGGATAGTATAGCAACAAACATTTATAAATATGAATAATAATTCTAATATAATAGAAGTTAATTATAACATAATTCTAATTTTTATATTACAACTCTAACTATTGGACATAATAATCTCTAAGAATGAAATAAATTATTGGTTTAGTTATTTAATTTCCATTTAGGCCATAATTCCTTCTGAATAATCAAATTCCTATTTGGGAATTCTTCACATCTTATTGGAATGAATTACTGCAGGTAACAATATGCCAACTCATAATTTTATGAGGCAGAAAAACTCAAAATCTTTTTCAACAGTAATCATGCTAAATCATTATTGACCCAGATGGATTATTTTATATTTTAATTAATGAGTATGAATAAGAAAGGGTTAAAAAAAGCTGAAGTATCTAAAATTATATCTCTTCTCCAGTCCTCCTCAATTAAAAGCCGGTGTTTATTTTGTATGCAGAAACTTACAGAATACTGATCACAGGAACAATTTGCTAGTTGCACGGAGTAATTTTTGTTCATATACTGTAATATTGTTATTTTACATTTATGTGGTCTACTCCAGCTCTTTTTTGGTTACTATTTGCATGAAATCCTTTTTTTTCCAACCTTTCACCTTTAACCTGTTTGTGTCCTTATGTCTGAGGTAGGTTTCTAGTAGAAAACATAAAGATGGCTCATATTTTTTTATCCCTTCTATCAGTCTATGTCTTTTGATTGGGGAGTTCAATCCATTAACATTCAGTGTTCTTACTGTAAAGGCATTACTTACTTCATCCATTTTGTCCTTCAGTTCTCTGTTGTCATACCGTTCTATAGTCTGTCTTCTTATCCTTTAGTTTACCCTTCCTAATAATCTTCATTTCTAAACTCTCCTCCAAATCTCTCACCCTTGTTTTTTCCTTTCAGGCTGCAGCACCCTCTTTAGTATCTCTTGTAACACTGGTCTTTTGGCAACATCTTCTATCAGTTTTTCTTTGTCTGTGAAGACTTTGAACTCACCCTCATTTCTGAAGGACAGCTTTGCCGGATACAGAATTCTTGGCTGGTGGTTTTTCTCTTTCAGTACCTTAAATACATCATACCACTTCTTCTCTCCTCCATGGTTTCTGATGAGAGGTCGGCACTTAATATTATCAAGTTTCCCTTGTGTGTGATGCTTTGCTTTTTTCTTGCTGCTTTCAGAATCCTCTATCTCTGATATTTGTCATTCTGAATAGTAGGTGTCTCAGAGTAGGTCTATTTGGATTTATTCTGTTTGGGGTGTATTGTCCTTCTGGGATATTGATATTTATGTCCTTCATAAGGGTTGGGAAGTTTTCAGTCATTATTTCCTCAAATAGTCTTTCTGCCCCTTTTCCATTCTCTTCTCCTTCTGGGACACCAATAATGTCATTAGTGCATTGTCATTAAATTCCCTGAGACTCTGTTTCATTTTTTCCATTCTCTTCTCTTTCTGTTCTCCTGTCTTTTCCAGTTCAGATGGTCTGCCTTTGAAGTCACTAATTCTGTCTTCAAACAATTCAAATCTCTATGTGCCTCCAATGTATTTTTAATCTCATCCATCATGTTTTTTCATTCCCATAAGGTCTGTTTCTTTTCTTTGTAGGCTTTCAAATTGTTCTTTATGCTCTCCCAATGTCGTCTTAATATCCTTTATTTCTCTGGTCATATTTTCTATAAATTCTTGGAAGTGATTTAGTAGAGTTGTGTGATTATTCAGGATATTTGGTTCTTTTGGTTGGGCCATCTTCCTGTTTCCTTGTATGGCTTGCAATGTTTTACTGATGTCTAGGCATCCGAATATGTTGGCAAATTTATTCTGATGG
>JAQZBX010063985.1:0-16587 GCA_029593785.1 Cabassous unicinctus
AAGTCAAATGAAATTTATTCTTACAGGAAAAGCCAAGGCTGGCAGCTCACAGAAAATTTCCCTGACAACAAAACGATGCACATTCCCCAACCTCCAACTCTCTGCAATGGCATCCAGATGACCCTACCCACCACCAGGAGGGAAAAATCATCTAGAGACTGGACAAGGACACAAAACCCAATTCGGCTATTCCCCAGATGTCAGGCAGAGTGACTCATAAGGGTCAAGAGATGCATGGTCCAATCCGAGGGTAGAGCCGTCCATCTCAATGCACCCATGAGAACCTCCTCCAAATTTGAAGAGCAAAAAATGGAAGACCCAGGGATGGGAATCCAATTCAAGGCATGCTAAATTAGCCTGCAGGTCTTTGGTTCCAAAATGGATCTTGGCAGAGGCGGCTGGAACCCGCAGGAGCAGCCTCCACGTGGTCTATGATTACATGTTTTTTAAGGAGGTACCAGGGATTGAACCTAGGACTTTGTACATGGGAAGCAAGCACTCAACCACTGAGCTACATCTGTTCCCCTATGATTACGTCTTATCTTCTTTCTTGGTCTATTACCTATATTTCTGTTTTGTTTTTTAGTGGCTACTTTAGATTTTATAATATACATCTTTAACTTATCACAATTTACCTTCAAGTGATGTTTTACTACTTGGCATATTGTATAAGAACCTTTTAATAGTATACATCTACTTTTCCTCTCCTGATCTTTGTTACTATTGTCATATATTTTACTTTTACATATGATAAATCCCATATACTACATTATTATTTTTGTTCTAATATTCAGTTAACTTTTAATGAGACTTAAATAATAAAAATATCTTATGTCTCATATAGTTACCACTTTTGATGCTCTTTGTACCTTTGTGTAGCTCCATATTTCCATCTGGTATCATTTTCCTTTGGTCTGAAGGACTTCCTTTAACATTTCTTGCAGTGCAGGTCTGCTGGTAATAATGAATTCTTTCAGCTTCTGTATGTGGCCAGGAGTACATTCTTAGAAAAATCTGCTTCTGTTCCTTGGGTTTTATTTCCTCCAGGCTAAGAAATTTTTCAAGGATTGCATTTTCTTTTTCTCTTTTTTCCTCAATGATTTGCCAAGCATAGTTGTATAGTTGCCAAGCTATTTCTCTGCATCCTGCTCATGCTTAAAATTGGAAGTGATGGCCAAAACTTCCATTTGCTATGATATGGTATGAGTTATTTCTCCTTGACACCCTTCTTAACCCTATCTAGCATCAATTGGTCTCACCACCCCAGTCCACACCCTGCAATAGTTTGAATGACAAGGTGTTGCCTTCAATCACTTTTCTGTAATCTGAGGGTATAGTGCAGGGGTGGGAGGGACTTCTTCTGGGACTGGGTAAGTCCTTTAAATTTGGGCTCTACACCCTCTTCTGAGCATAATCCTTTGAATATGCAAGTCCTTATGATAGAAACTCACTTCACTAGTCAGAGAATTATTCTATTCCTGTGAGCTTCAAAGCCTTCCAGTGCCCTGGAATGACAAATCCTAGGGAAATCTTCCATCCTCTTGAGGTACCAAGGATATATTCTCAAGGGTTTTTCCTTGGCTATTCCAAAAAGTATCTTACTCCTTAATCAGCATCTCTACAGACTGCAGGGATTTTCCAAAATTTTTAACATTTAATTAAGTCTCACTTTGTTACTGCTCCTGGGAGATACGATGGGGTTAAGAACAGTGATATGCTTCAGCAATCTTTTAATTATTTATTTGGCTTTCACTTTTTGTAGTTTGTATCTGAGGTTAAACCTTATATAGTTTTTGCTGCTGAAAAGTTTTCCCCCTTGATTTCACAAGTAGTTGTGGATGATGATCTGTTTCATTTCACCATCTTTACCCAAAGATCTCTTACTCTCTCTTTTTTTCTTTTTTAACCTTTCTGTGTCATTTTATTTCAAGTATGTCTCTTATTAACAGAATATATAGCTGGTTGTATTTTTTGCCCAATCTCAGATCTTACTCTTTTCAAGGGGAATTTAACCAATTAGCATTTATTGAGATCATGGATATGGTCAGTTTAAGTGCTACTAATTCATTTCCTGTCATGCTTTTATCATGTTTTCCTGCTGTTCCCTTTTCTTTTCTTGCCTTTCTTGAGGAATGTTTTCTGTTTCTTTTTATTCTTCCAGTTTTATAATCCTCCATTTCTATCCTCCCTAATTTGTACCCTTCAAATTAGACACATAAGTAAACCTCTATTTTCCTACATAAGTTAAAAAAAAAAAAATTAGTCAGCCTCCTTCAACACACCCACCTTTCTAGGTCAAACAGGGCAAAGCCTTCAGCATACTCTTACCTCCTCCCTGACATCTACAACCAAATGTCCCATGGTTTGTTAAAATAGTCTAAAATTTTAGTTCCAGGCATTTTTTCCCACTATTACCTAAGGGAACACTGAACATGTAGCATCTCAGCTTCCAGTAGAGCAGAATAAAGACAAAGGTCTCTGGAGACAAAGCTTCAAATCCTGAATTTACTATTAGCACTAAAACTATGGTAGGTAGAATAATGACACCATCTTCCCCCCCTAAAGATATCCAGGTCCTAATTCCTAAAACATGCAATATGTTACCTTTCATGGCAAGAGGGACTCTGTAACTATAATTAAGGTTAAGGACCTTGAGACGGAGAAAGTATCCTGGATCATCCTGGTGGGCCCAATCTAATCAGCTACAGAGAACCAGAGAGATTGCAGCACAAGTAGGACTCAGCCCACCACCGCTGGTTTTGAAGATAGGGGAAGGGGCCATAGTCAAGGAATACAGAAGCCCTCGAGAAGCTAGAAAACGCAAGGAACAGATTCTCCCCCAAAGCCTCCAGAAAGGAACATAGTTCAATACCTTAATCTTAGGCAGTGAGACCCAGGTTGAACTCCTGACCTACAGAATTGTCAGACAATAAATATTGTCAGACAAAAACAATAAATTGTTTTAAGCACTGAGCTTGTGGTAATTTGTCACAGGAGTAATAAAAAACTAACATAGGAAGCTACTTAACCTCTCTACACCTCAATTTCTTATAACAATAGGAATAAATAACACCTCAAAAGGTAAATAGCATATGTAAAGCAGCTAGCTCAGTGTCTGGTTCAATATAAGTACTCAATATATGTTAGCTAGTATTACATATTAATAATATAGAACACTTTACTAAAGTAGCAAACTGGCTTGTCATGTGAGCATTTCTCCATCAGTCTTTAGGCAAAGCTGCATCTCTTAGGGAATGCACCATTTAAGATCCAGCGATATAAATCAGAAAAATTTAACAAAAAGCTATAACTGGAATTTAAAATAAACAGAGTTTTGTACAGAATAAATGTTTACACTAAAGATGAATATGTAAGCCAAATGTTGGGGCAAGTACCCTGACAAAATGGTCTGCAGAATTTTGTGAAAATATCACATAGATATAAATATTTCAATAATTTCTGCTGGTGAATTCTCATGACTTCAGAGTTATCTCATGTTAGTGGTACAAAGTGGACAGAAAAAAAAACCACTCTTCGCCCCAAACTTCATTTTAATCAATGGTTTCAAGATTCTACTCCAAAATGAATACCAATTTTTAAAGTTGGGTTTTCTTCCTTCCATTTCTCCATCCCTTCTTCAAAAATGGCAGAAGAGCGTAAGAAAGCCCAAAGGAAGGAAAAGGCTGCACAACATAGATGTCAGCACTCTTTAATAAAGCATTAACTGTGAAGTGGAAAGGCCTTTTAAAAAGACATTTACAATGTCAATTGAAAGAAAGCTAGAGAATAATCTAGGGACTGAATAACACAGTGAACCCAGAGGTGGATGAGAATAGTGGTTGATGGTACAGATGCAAGAGTGTCTTTCTGTTAGCTAGAACAGATATACATCACTATTGCAGGGTGGTGGGAATGTGGAGAAGCATGGGAAAAATACAATTGGAGTGACCTGTGGACTGTGGTTAACAGCAATACTGTAATATTCATGCATCTATGCCAAAGATATACTGTGTTGATAATGGTGGAGTACGGAAAAAGTATGCTAAATGTACGCTATGGACCATAGTTGGTGGTAATAGTTTGATGATATTATCTCATAATCTGTAACAAATGTTCCACCATGATGTGGTGGGTTGGTGAAGGGGTGTTGTAAGGGAATTCTACACATGTGCATGATAGTTTTGTAAATTCACAACTTCTGTAATAAAAATATATTTTAAAAAATAATAATAGGGTGGGTTGAGGGGAAACTACACTAAATATAAGATATGGACTACAGTTAGTAGTAAGATTTTGACAATATTCTTTCATAATTTATAAGAAATATTTCACAACAATGTAAGGTGTTGATGGTGGGTTAATGTATGGGACCACTGTATGATGTTATGCATGTTTGTTTTGTAAGTTCACAACTTTTACCATACACTTATTGTTTATGTATGTTCATGTATGAATGACATACTTCAATTTTAAAAAGTGGAAAAAAGAAAAGACATTTACATAAAAATACAATTTAAGAAAATGTTCAACTATGCCCATCACCCAAACTGCATCTAAAGAAGTGAAAAAGAGACCACAAAGTGACTATATACTGCTACCTTCTGCCATTCACTTTATCCTGGGATCCTGCCCAGGCAGCCCTGGAGAAGCAGAAACTAGAGTCAAGGTTATTACAGATGGAAAAGACCCTTTACATTTCCCTCATCCATCCTCTCTGAGTCACTTATTCTGCTGCCTGAAAGAAAACTCCACTCCCATTCTTTTCTCTTCCTGAAAAAGGAAATCTAATTAGAAATTTAAAAAATATATTTTTTAACAACACGTAAGAAACCAAAACTTACAAACAATCATCTGTGCTTTCTGCACAAAGACTGATAGTTTTCCCATCTCGGCAAACAATCTGCAGCATACAGTCTTTTGGCTTTCCATCTGGAGGCTGAATATCTATGAAAAATAAGTAGAATAAGGAATATTTATATAATTTTTTAAAAGGGTATCTTCTTATATAATTCTAAGAGACCTAACTTCTCAGGTAAGCAAAGGATTAGAATGAATAAATTAACTACTACATATGGGAAAGAACTCTTGGCTTGAGCCAAGAAGATGGAAAGGAAAGAGCTAGTTTGACTGGAAAGACCAGTAGCCAAGAAAACTTCCACACCAGAGTGCCACCAAACCTGGATGCAACGCTGTGGTTCTGAGAGACACAACCAACACAGAAATTAACAGTCTCCTGACTAAAATGAATAAAATTAATAGAATTAAAATAAATAGAATTAGTACTTCTGACTAAAACCCACAGGTGCTACCAACTGATTCAAATATACGCACAATATACACAGAAGAATACAAAGGAAAGCTGACTGTGGTTTGTAGCTTTTGGAAAACTAATATTTCAATTACATAAACATCTTTATTCTGCATTACAGAATCAAAGCCATGAATCACAGCTCAGTTCTAATTAAACTTTCTGCCGGAGGAACAAGTGAGCCATTTCAGCACCTCTTCTGGAGGCAATCTACATACTGGGATGTACAGACTAGCCAACACCTTAGAAGTGCATGTTCTCACACATTGAAAAGTGTTCAGATAAGCATCAGATAACAGACTAGTTAGCTGCTTTTATTCATAGAAAACATCAAACCAGTTCACTGCTTTAACAAAAGTAAAACACAGAATTTTAAAACAGCCCTGGGTACCAAGAAATAAGAGCAACAATATTTGAGCCTGGGTTAGGTAGGGATTTCAACAGCTGGTAGATGAAGACTTGGGTCTCAAGAACTAACACGTAGGGGCAGGATGATACAAAAATGGTTCCTACCAGCAGACACCTCCTTCGTGGCTCCTATTCCAATTAGCAGCAGAGCTGGTAAAACAGACAAGGGAGTCTACATGTGCCACTTACTAGAAATAGATAGGTCTTGTGTTTGTTAAAATCTATTCTTTTAAAATGAATATAAGGGATAACTCCAGGGCACCAAGACATCCCAGATTTTTAAGAAACTGACTGGAAGCATCAACAAACAGATGCCAGTTTCTGAGTCACCCCAGAAAGGTAGCCCCTTCCTTCTTAGGGTTCCCAAAACTCCATTTCTTTAACTATCTACCTTCTTTCTCCATGACAGCAAGGGACATGAGATGTTTTTGTTTTCATATTAAATGTGGTGGGTCTAACTCAGATGAAAAAATTAATTTGCCCAAACCAAACCCATCTAAATGCCTTGCATCCATTATGGTTACCCACTTCCCAGAGAGAACCTTTCTTTGGTCTGTTAAGTAAATCAGAATGGTACAGAAAAGATCAAGTGAGCATCAAGAGCTGACACAGGGTAGATGATAAGAGTTGGCCAAGATAGACACCCCTACCCCGACACTCATGTCCCATTCGGATGTTGATGCAGTCCACTGGCATGTGGATCTTATCCTCCACGCTCTGCCGAGTCTGGTCATCATAATAGATCAGGTGGCCATCTGACCACAGGTCAAACCAATTCTTCTTCCAGCGTTTCAAAATAGTACCTGAAAAAAATGGGAAACCGTGGCTTTGAGCCAAAAGATCTTTGTCTTCTAATTCCCAGGTAACTGGATGCAAGAAACCCAAAGGAAACATCCCCCAGGGGAGGGGGAGCCAGAAGTACACCTACATAAAATCCATGAGAAAGCAACCTCAAAGGCATGAAAACCATGCTGCAACAGGGCTGTATTGCAGCACACTGCAGACACTATCTTGATGAGGAACTTAGGCTGAGGAGGAAGCAAGTCCCAAAACTTAAAAAAAAAAAAAAAAACCACGTTAAGTTCAAAAAACACCTTGATTCTGAACTAATGAAACATGTCTAACGTTTAAGTCCCCATGTGGTAGAACTAAATTTTCCTAGTAGTATCTAAATTCGTTAGATTGTCCAGAAAATGAAGGACAGTAATACATTCCTCTTTGGGAAAAACACCTTTTTTCTTTTTCTTAAGGGCTTTCCCCTATGCCTTTTAAAAATTTCCCCCTCAGAGCAAGCCCACTGATACCTCCCCACCTAAAACAGATGCAGAGACAGAGTCAGGCATGGGAAACACGGCAGGACACCAGACCCTGAAGCCCGACTCCTACCCTGTATGTACTCAATTACCTCACACCTTGAGAGAATTTATCCTTTCATTTTGTAATCTTGGACCAGGCACTTAACTTTATTAAGCTATAATGTCCTTATCAGCCAGAAGGGAAAACCACTGCAGTGGCATAAAAGTTCAGCTTCAGGTCTAAGTCATCCC
This sequence comes from Cabassous unicinctus, assembly GCA_029593785.1. Lineage (NCBI taxonomy): Eukaryota > Metazoa > Chordata > Mammalia > Cingulata > Chlamyphoridae > Cabassous > Cabassous unicinctus. Next base: position 7,264 of record JAQZBX010063985.1, read on the forward strand.
TGCACCTTTCTCACATACAAACACTGTCCAGAGCCCACTACACATTAGAAACTAGACTGCATCTTCTGTTCCTATAGACCTCACTCTGTTTCTTGCCCAATGTGGATAAATTCAGTCCATGTGCCTCCCTACTATGCTCTCTTATCTACTAATGATGCCAATCAAATATGCAACATCAGCTTTCTGAATTTCTTTTACCAGTCTCAGGTACCCTCCTCACTAGGAGGGGCATCCACAGCACCTGCCAAATGGACCAATAAGTGACACCCAGTATCCATTTGACTGGCAGCACCCCAAGTTGTGCAGAAACTTCCAAACAGACTCCCTGGGTCGGGGAGTTCTGCCCAGGCATCTGTCACCTGCCATCAAAGCCCTGCCTGCAGATTCACAAGTCAGGCAGCCATCCAGTGGTCAGATATGGGGTCCTGGTGGTCTGTGTGGCAACAGGAGGAAAAGGAACACTGGGGATCACTTTGTCTATAGGTGGTCACATGTGTATCTCAGCTGCTCTGCATCCTGGTAAATGTAATACACTTCGCCTTCTTTTATTGTTAGATATTTCTGCATTTAGCAAAGTAGAAAAATCAACCCACACATCTGGGGAGGTGGATATGGAATACGTTTTCTAAATATATTTTGCAAATAGCCATGGACCAGGACATGGGAAAAGTCTGTACAATTTATTGAAAGGACATCTATTTTGTGTACATCGCTATGCTAGGCAGGGACGGGAAGTACAAAATTGTCAAAAGGTCAGCCCTCACTTATGACAACAGAGCATTCACATCTAGTTGTGGTAGTGCAGCAGAGCCTAAGGAGAAAACCAGAGGATACTGAAAGGGCCAGCAAAGGAAGGCACACCCTCAAGGTCTGAGCTAAGCTCCCCATGACCGTGACCATTTTGGGGAAGTTAGGACCACAAAACCCAAGGCAAGAAAACTTATGCAAAGATTGAGGCTAGATACCAATATGCCAAGACTTTCTTTTTAAAATGAACACAACAGTTGTATCTAAACAAAGAAAAAGGACTTTTAACAGACCTTGAGAGAACACCTGGTTCAGCTCCAGGTCCAGAAACTGTAGAACTGGTCATGGTAGAGAGACAACTTCTGGTGGAAATGATGTTAGCATTGGGCAGACCTCGGTTTGAATGTAGGTTTGTCACCCACTGTTTACTCTTGGACAAGTTACCTAATATTGCTAAATCTCAATTTCTTCAGCTGGAAAACTGTAATACCACCTAACTCTTGGGGCTGTTGTGAGAATGAAATAAGAAAATATAAGTGAAGTCTTTACAACAGGAACACAAACATGCTTTGTAAAACAATAATTTTTATGAACCATCTAAGAGAGGTAGTCCATTTTTCACTGTTAGTCTCAACTTTAGGTAAGTTCTGAAGGTATCACTCAGATATAAATTCATGTCTCTGAGCAATAAACAATATGTACTACAGCTAGAATCACAGATGATGTAGTAATCACTTTTCCCTTAAGTCTGCTCTTTTTAGAAGGAGAGCAGAATAATCTGCTTATTCTTCCTTTAATAAACAGAGCTGGTTATCCCTGCTTTAAAATATACTATGAATCCCATTTGGGCTGGCAGCCTCAAAGATAGACAGTCTATGAAAAAAAGGCACACAAAGATAAATCTAAGAAGTAGATCTCAATCCCATAAATAAAGAACTGAATCTCCTCCCTAGCATCCTTTTGGAGACACAAAATAGAAAACAGGTTTGGTTTTAGATAAATTCATTCCAACAGGTCAAGTGTTCATCCCTATTTTACTGACTCTTTGGAATCTGAGCCACTGCTTAATCCTCAAGTATTTCCCACACCCAAAGAGACTAGTACCTCAACGACAAAATATCAACTAGGCTTGGGTAAATTCAGGCAGAGCCTCAGGTCAGGCATTAATAATAAGCCATGTTAGTGAGGAAAGAGAAATCAGCAGGGACTGCCACCATTTCCTGGTTCCTGTCTCTGCAATAGTCAAGGAGCTCCGTGGAATGGAGAAAGATGGTTCCTAAGCTCTAAAATTTTCCAAGAGGAAATTCAGGGCAACAACATTAATAAAGCTTTGCTATTTGTTTTTCAATGTGGTCTGTTTCATCAGATGGAGATAAAGAAGTGTCCTATGGCAACACCAAAACCAGACCAAGGTGCTTGTTTCCTGTACTCACTCTGTCGCAGCAACCATCCACTCTTTACAAACGCCATCTCTTCACCTACAGGAGAAGAAAGAGGCAGGTAAAAAAAATTACACCCAGAAGGAGAATGGCCTGTCTGGTCCAAGCCCTGATCCTCATCCCTTGCAAGGTCATTTTACCTCATGGGCCACCTGGCATTTACCTCCTCAGTGGGCCCACAAACCCTCCCCTCCCACCCTAGGCTTTGGCCTAAGCACCCTGCCCACACTTCTAACTCCATTCAAAAGACCTACAGCAGCCCCAGGAACACTAAGATTTGGCTCTGTCTTGACTCGCCCAGGTCATATGATTCTATTGTCCAAGTACTCAGCTTTATCCCCAACATGCCCAGTCAGGTGACAAAGGTGGCAGGAGGCTTAGTGGCCAAGTCAGGATGGGAAATCAGAAGTCATGAAGAACAAGTTTGATAAATTTAACTACATAAAAATAAAAGTATTCTGTATGAGAAAAGAAAATATTCAACAAGACTAGTAAATTAAGAAAAAGTATTTACAACCACATGGCAGCAATGAGCTCATTTCCTTCACTCACAAAGCTCATAAACATCATAAAGAAACATCAGGGCGGTTTACAGAAAAAGAACCACAAATGGCCAATAAACTCATAAAAAGAACACTCAATTTCTCTGTCAATTCAATAGAAAAAAAAAAATCAAAAAAAAGTTAATTTTTCTTATCAGATAGGCACAAATGAAAAACTCCATGGTACCTAGTGAGAAGGAAAGGTGACAGCAGGAATGAAAACTGTTACCACATTTTTTAAGAGAGGAATTTGACAATATCTATCAAGATTTCACATGTTCAGACAAGGTCTGGGGCTGGTCCTAGCAGATGCTAGGCAGGTGTGTGCAGAGTCACTGCTTGCAACCTTTTCTGGAGCTTCACTGATCCAAGGGGAGAAAGGATGCACCTAGGTCAGGTAAAGAGACTCCAATGCTCAGAGCCTTCAATGCAGCTGGCTCCCATCCATGACTCTTGGACTCGGGGCATTTGGGTAACATTCATCAGACACCAAATGCACTCAGGGAGCATTCGCAAGCACCCTCCCAGGACCTCCCAGGCCATCACCAGCAATTCTGAACCTCCAGATAATACTGTCTTAGTTTACTGTGGGCAGGACATTAACAAGTGGGCACCAGATAGGACAGAGGCCTTTTATCATGGGCCACTTAGGCAACTGGGGTCCAGCTCATGGTCACAGTCACAACCACTTTAACAGTCACCCTAACTCTGACCCAAAAATGAACACCATGCCTCTCCTTCATCCTAACCCTCAACCTAACTCATCATGGGGACACTGGATTTGGACCATCTTTGTGAGAAGTCCACCCACGTGATCTGGTCCCCTATGGACATCCCTTGGGTCACAGGTCAGGCAGGCCTTCTGGGTCGATCTACCAAGCACCCACAGGGTGGTGCCAGAACACAGGTGCCACCAGGCCAGAAAGGCTCCTGGAGGCCGAGCTCACCCTCCAAGGACAGCAGAGGTGGGTTTCTTGCCCTGTGGCATCCTATGGGGCCTCCAGGGCCAAGAGGAAGCCTAGGTCCAGCTACCTGCCACTAAGGGGGCCCCCGAGAATGTTTTGCAAGTTGACCCTAGGCCACCGGATCCCTCCTTCGTGAAGGATGCCCAAGGGTCAGGGGTCAGACACTCCTGGCACCACAGTAGCCCAGGTGGTTCCTTTCCTGTTCCAGCACCAGACTTAGGCGACCTCCCAGAGCCTCACACAAGTCGTGGGAGGCCTTGTGGGGCCTGCACGAGGGCCAGGGACCAGTCCTGTCATGAGGGCTGTTGTTTGCCAGGGAGTTTTGGGGTTGGGGATGAGAGTCGATGGGGAGAATATTCAAAAGTCTCCTAAGAAGATGGGGAGCAGCGAGACACACAGAGAGGAGCAGGGAAGCCATGGTGAGGGCCCTCAAGGCGACTAGGGTCGGCCTGGACTGCTGTAGTATATTTGAGCACTCGGGGTATGTTCATCCAGCGGCTGGAAGGACCCAAACCATGCTTTCGATGCCCAGCTGCCCCTCCCCCCCAGGTATTCGCCAGCCATTATTTCTAGTCTTGGAGAGGGACCTAGCTTATTTCTGGGAGGTTCATAGGAATACTGGGCACAAGCTGTGAGGGAGATCATGGCATGTACCGCCTGTGCACCTTCCCTGGGTCCCGAGTCCAGTCGCTGTCCTCGTCGGGTGACTTGGAAATCAACTGGAGGACTGTTCCACGAAGGGTCACCACACATGACCGTAATTGAATGTGTGCGCGGGAGCCCTGTGATATCATCTTTAAATCCTGTGTACTTCAGGGAGAGAGACATGCTCTTTCAATGTGATGACGACAAACACCACACTCTGGAGGCCAAGGAGAATAAGGAAAGAGCACAAGGTCCATCTAATAAGAATTCCATAAAAAGCAGGAGAAGAGACCACAGGCCTGAGTGAGTGACAGTGAGTGACATCAGCTGGACAGTGTGGTTTGGGGTCAGAGGCAGAGGAATCCCGCTGAGTAAGGTCCAGGATGCAGAGGGATGAGAAAGAAGAGAGGGAAAGCTCAGCTGCAGGAGGGAGGGAGGGAGGGAGGACATGAGGAAAGGCAGAGGTCTTGGGTGGCCACCCCACACACACCCAAAAAAAAGTTTACACATTCACATACTTTGATTCAGCAATCTCACCTTTACTAAGAATTTACCTTGTTGCTTTATCTGCAGAAGTTTACCAACATATATGTATAAAGATATTCACTGCATCATCACATATACCACAAAAAACTAGCCAGAGCCAAGTGTCCCACAATAGAGGACTGCTTACTAGGTATCTCCACACACAACAGATTATTATGCAGATGTTTAAATAGAATGATTTGTAAGTGTGCTGACAAGCACAAATCGCTGATATTTGCATTTTTTTTTTCTGGAAGGAATCATTAAAACCATTAACAAGGTTTGTCTATGGGGAGATGAATGGGGGCAGTAACAGAATAGTGGGGGGCTATTCCTAGTACACCTTTCTGTACTATTTGAACTTTTTTTTTTTTTTTTTTTTAACAATTTACATGTATTATTTTCATTTTATTTTTTGAAGTCAACAGATACCATTTGAGACTGAAATTATGAGCCCCTTTTGTTTTGTTCTTTTAGTTTTATCAGTTATTCTCTTTAAGGTACCAAGAAGGTTTAGAAGGTTAACAAAAATGGAGCAAAAGCTCAAGTGGGCACCTCAAAAGAACAAATGAGTCTCCCTATTTACCCTTGTCTATGGCAGGGCTGAATCCTCACCTTTCTCCAAACCTTTAGAAAGGGAGCTCTGGAAGCTTTAGTTCTCCAATACTCCAGCATCTCTAAAATCTTGTACTCTGAAAGTTCTTACTCTCCTTGCAATTTTTGCCAACTCATTCCTATTCTGTCCACACCAAGAAAGGAAATAAGTTTTTCAACTCTCCTCATACAATCTTTTCCCCACAAGTATAAGTTCTTAAACATACAGTCCCAAGCAGACTAAATCAAAAAGCAGCCCTCCCCGCCACACCCCCACCCCAGTGGATGTGAACAGAGCATACTACTTGCTGCTGCTAGTAGCCACCTTCTGACTGTGAGGAGACCATCCTTAGGAGAGCTGATACTAGAGGTGGCAGAGCTGACACTGCTGAGCCACAGAACTAACCAACTCCCATACCCACCCTACAAAGGCTTCCTGCTAAGCAAAATCATAGGTTTCTTATTGTTGAAGTTGGGTTGAATTCAATGTCCTGCAACTTGCAGCCTAAAATATCCTAAAAACAATCAGCTATTTCCAAAAGAATGTGAAGCAAAGATACATCAACTACGATGGTGTTATTTCGTCATTCAATAAATATTCTTCTTTGGGGCACTTACTACCTACCACCTACCAGCCTTGTCTCAGCACTAAGGATACAGCAGTAACCAGACCAAAGTCCCTGCTTTCATGTAGCTTACACTCTAATGGAAGAGACATGTTAAACTTACAAACTTAAAAGACAGGTGATATGAAGAAAATGAAATACCTATTGTACCTACTTTATTGTGAAGGTCAAAGAGGTGATGAAAAAGTAGGGGTAATAGATATCGGTGATAGTAGCCCAATATTGTGACTATAATTATTGCTACTGAATTATACATTTGAATGTGGTTAAAATGGGAAATTTTGTGCTGTATATTTGTTACTACAATAGAAAGTTTAAAAAAAAGAAAGAATGGTGATGAGCGCATCACTTTGAAAAATATACAGCTCCACTGCCTTTTCTCTCTGTAGTGATCATGTTACCACAGAATGCAGAACTGGAGGGGTGTGGCATGTATTCATTCATGCCAAATCCCGGACATTTATACTCAATCTTCCTAGGGCCATAACGTGAACTTTCAGTTTGGAGTCCATGCAAGATCTAAGAATAGACCAAAAATTACCTGTAAATGTACTGAGGACTACTTACATGCAATGCAAATATAAAACCTGACTGAAATGTTGCCACACAAATACGATGGTACCTTATGAGCTAGGAGATATGGAATCCAGTGACTAGTGTAAAAACGGGAGCAACGGGAAGGCGTCTACCTGAACATCCGTGGTAAAGTTTTTACAAATCTCTAATGATTTTTCGTATTAATTTGGCTGTATTTGCTGTCATTGTTAATAGTCAAAATGCCATACTGGTATAACACTGAAATAAGAACAGCTGTATTTACTGAAGGCTTATAAGAGTCTAACAGCATTACATGGCTCTAAGGTTACCCACTACCACCACAGGCACCCATAAAGATAGAGTTAAACCAGAGTTTTAGGTAAAACCTCAAGGATCTAGAGATTTCTTGTTATCTCTGATTACTGTCTACTAACTGTATAGGTCAATATCTGTGCTGCCACAGATATTGGCCTATACATGGGCAATATCATGCCCATGTTTTCTTTGGTGTTTCCTTGGGGCTAAGGCTGGGTTTCCTTTACTTTTCAAGTAGTTGGGGCTCAAAGGTTGTTGACAAGGAGAAAGTGAACTTGAGATTCAAAACAAGGTTTCAAAAAATTTTCAAAAAAAGGTTGTTTCAAGATTCAAAAACAAACAATAGAAACTTCTACATCTACAGGACATCATAAATACATGTTTGGTATGCCTACATAAAATAGTTCTAAACTAGTAGAGAATGAAAAAATAGCTCATTAGAACAAAGTAGAAAGAAGCTTAAATGAAGGAGTAACAGAATCTCATGACTTTTTGAAAAAGGGTAACTCTTCTGCTGACTTAAGGAGCATCAAACTGATATCATCTTGTCTACCTGTAATCATCATGTGGAACAATCTCATGTGTACTCTAGTGCCCAGATTTTTATCTCTAATACCAGCCTCCTCTAAAAGAAGCCAGCAGGCCTTGAGAATGAGCTGTTACACTTTAGGGGCAGGATACGTCAAGATGTGCTGTCACTGTCACAAATCAAGGATGTTTTCAGGAATGCCTTTAGAAAGGATAAAGGGGCCAACCAGTTGGAGAAAGGGCATCTAATGGCCAAACTGAGACAACATGTCAAATAGAAAATAATTACAGTTAATAAGAACCAACTGAGACTGAAAAAATATAGAGTGGTGACCAAAACAGGATACAATGGTATAGACCGTGTTAGTGAAAAGACATATATTCCAATGTGAGTTCAAATTTCATACAACTGAGGACAGGGATAACAAATTATTCTATCAGTAGGGAAAAAAGATAAAACATTTTGATTTGTAAAATACCTTCCCTTCACTGTACAATTCGAGAGGTTACCATGTTAATAGTAAGAGATATTTGTTTTGTTTTCTAAGATGAAAGTTTTTTGTTTTGTTTTTTTTTAACACAAAAAGACCAGACTTCTGAGTTGAGGGCTCAATGTACGAAAACTTAGAAGGGATGATTGTAGAAACAGGCTTCAAGCTAGCCTAAAACTTAAGCTGCTGGAGAGAAATGACCCTGGGAAAACAAACCTTGGATTCACACACCAAGGAATGTGTTGTTTGGTTACTTGCACTTGCTGGGCAGGCATTTACAAGCCAGTCTGGAGAAAAATCAGAAGATGCCAAGACAATGTGAAATCCCACGATAATCGGGCTTCCTAAGGCACCTTGTGGGATCTGCACTCTGATCAGGCAGTATCATCAGCCACCAGGCATCTTCTTGGGGGACTGAGGTCAGGGCACTTTGCCCATCTAGCAGAGAATGCAAGGTAGACAGCTGTCAGAGTGCAGGATGATAAGTTCTTTGTCTCCATGAAAGAGATGTGTATCCGTGGCCTGTGTCCACTGGCCTCTTCTGTCAGATGGCATCAGATGGCACCAATCACCATGCTGGTATCAGCACCACCACTATGGAGCATGCTTGCTTCAGAGGCCACAATTGTCTGCAGCAAGAGCACCCTGACCTCTGGTTCCCAACCCATAATCAGCATGTAACAAAACCCAGACTTTCTACACCCGGCAGAATAAATAAAATCACACTAAGGGCAGCAAGTCCTTAGATGAGCAGCCACAATGTCCTGCTCTTAAATGGCCCACCTCACTTATATCAGATGCCACTAAACCTTTCTAAAGTTTGTCCCCTGCAGACTCCTCCAATATGTCCTCAACCCTGACCACAGAGTGAGGGAGGGAACACTCCCTGTCACTAAGCCTACATGCCCTCTGCCTTACTGAGCACTCACAAGCCACTGCATAACCAGGTAACCCCACCCATCAGCCTAGACTGGAACCTGCTAGACTGCCCTGCCCTGGGGTTACCTGGGACCCAGTGTGCCAAGGGGAAAAAACAAAAAGGGCAATTTTAAACACCCATCTTTCCATTTTCCCTCTCCTTGCGTATTTCTAAAGAATCCATATTTCTTGTCACTATACACTACAATTCACAGAAGAGTTATTTTCAAAGGGAGAAGACATGAGTGACATTAAAATGTGGATCCAAAACAAAAGACATGTCAATTACTTCAAGATCATCCATATAAAGATAGGTTATAAGAATGGCTGATGGAGCAGCACAGACATTTATCTCTGCTTCCACCTGAAATGCAACTAAAATGACAGTTAAGAGGAAAAGACAGCATGAATCCACAAAGACAATGAGAACAAAACTAAAGAAGCCGGGAAGC
>JAQZBX010063986.1:0-16587 GCA_029593785.1 Cabassous unicinctus
CTTTAACTTTGTTAATTTGCTCATGCCTAGTAACTAATAAATGAGTTTTGGGGTTAACCTGTTACAAATTGGATAATAGTGAAAGGTAACCTAAAAAAAATGAGACTTTAAATGTCAGTACGATCTTGCAATTAAATATGATGTATAAGGAATTCAGAAGTTGAATTAACTCAAACTGTGGGAAAAGCAGAAAAACTTAGCAAAGTTATTACTAATAAAATTGTTTTAGTTGCTCAATGAACACAAGTGCTAAAATTGTCTTAAAATGGAAACTTACTAGAAACTGTAAGTAAGAGTTCAAATCATTATATAGATACATTTATATTATAAAACAGTAGAAGGATATTTACTGTAATTATTATAACTGGGTGGATGTAGCATAGACTTCAGCTATTGCAATGATAATCTTAAACTAAACTTATATTTGATTATAGCTATTTTATAACTAGCTTCACCTAGCCCTTAAACTTCAGCTATTGCAGTGGTAATTATAAACTGAGTTTGCCTTTGTTTATGGTTACTTCAAGTCTAGCCTCAGCACTTGCCTTTGCTAACAGTTATTTCATGAGAGCTTCTGACCCCTATAGTTCAGGGGAAAGTAAACTTGCTAGGGGAGGGTATACCAAACACCCCTTAGGAAACCTTGTCTGTTTTCATTTCCTGAAATTTCTTCCTATACAATAATTAAAAGGGCAATGCTTTGTTGTTAGTCGGGAACTGGGTCAGTGAAAATGGTGCTGCAGATAAGAAAGAAAGAGAAAAAGAGAAGAAAAAACTGGGATCAGGGGACCCTCTGTCCTATCTGGAGAGAAGAGTCCAGCCACACCATAGATTGTGGCTTTTATTTGGTTTTTGACCAATCAAAATACATATGCACATATCCAAAGGCAATAGATGCATGACAGTTTACATTTTACTAAAACCCAGCAAGTCTTGAAGGGTTTTACATTCCTGCATCTAGCAGATGTTGTAAATCCTATCTATCATACAAAGTACTCAATAGAACCTCAGGATGTTTCCCCACCCAGCTACTATAAGATCCTGTGTCATTATCTTGAGACTAGGCTCTTATCTCCTACATTCCAGGGTGATCTGCTTACTGTCAGTAGTCATGGCCTATGATTGAAACTCCATCATTTCCCCCTTTTTTATTAATTAAATTTTTTCAGTGAAGACTATAGGAACCTAGGAACCCTTATATATACTGATACAAGGTGACCTCCTGTCACACTTGTCTTCTTCCATAGGCTCTTGTGACTGTGCCTGTCTTAGGTTGTCCTCCTCTGAGAATCTTACCTGTCATTGACTACCAGTCAAGCTTTTGAGCTCTGACATGGAAGGCAATTTCATTAATATTTATAAGTCTTCAGGTTCCTTAAGTGAATATTTTTGTGCAGATAATTAGTATTAAGATTAAGGGTTATTAGTAGAATCTTTCTACTAAATAATGCAAAATTAGTTTTCCATGGCCAAGTTTCTTAACATAAATGTATTTATCTGATCTAATTCTTCATTTTTTCTATGAATATATGTCATTACTCTACCCTTGACAATACAATTAAAATGCTTATAACAATATTTCCTAATCCAATCCAAAATGATATTTGAACTGATTTTTGTTTCTACCAGTGAAATGGAAATTTTCAGACCATTTTTATGCCAGTCCTTAATATTTTGTTTAGTTTGAACTCCTTGATGCAGGGCTGTGCCAGCGACAGCTGCAGTGGTTATCATGACAATCATTCCCAAAATTCCTGCTATTAAAAGTCCAATCAGTCTTTTAGTTCCTTTTAAATAATGGTCGAGGAAATGCCACAGCAACTGGGATTCTGGAGACTGCTGCCAATGTCTGGTCATCTGAATCGGTAACCATAGTCCTTTTCTTCTTCTTGCTATAAAAAGAGTTGGATTTTCCTGCAAATATGAATTATCAAGACATGTAAATAAAGAGCAATTGGAGCAAACAATGTTCCTTTCACCAAAAGTTAGTTTTCCAATGATAAAAGCTATAGGATCTCATACACATAATACAAGAAATTGAGTTGATTTTCTTCCACAAATAACTTTGAGTTTTGTTAAATTTAGTGTCCCATGGTTGTGGGATATATATATCTTCCTTGATTTTTCCAAATTATTGAGCTGTTAGTAAATGCTGTATTACCAAAATTCCAGAAATAAGGATTACTGTCATTAGTAATTATGTTTGAATTATTAATGAACCAAGATATGGTTGTGTTTTTAATAGGTTTCGGTATCCCTATAAGGGCCCAATCCTTTACAATTCCATAGGAATCATTAAACAACACAGCCTCTGTAAGCCCATGACAAATATGCCATTTGTCATTAAGTAGTCGGTTGTGAGAGGGGTAAGATTTTCCATATTTGGTGTCTTACCTTGACCTAATACTTTACCTATAATTAATAAACCACCATGTCAACATTAATTTTATTGTTTACAAACAGGGGTTTAACTGTTATATTCCAGTCTTTTATAATATGTATACATACATTCATATGCTTACCAAACCAGGGGATACACTGATATATTTGGCTTATTGTTGGTTAGAGTTTTTGATAGATACAAGATAAATGTTAATATGTATATTTAGTTTACTGCACAATCAATTAAAAGATTAAGTTAATATTGATACTTACCAATATTTAACTTTCAGCTGGGAAATTTTGAATTAGCAAATGATACTAGAGTTTTGGTTGACTGTTTAGGATTAATTAATTTGATAGTATAGATGCCAACTTGTGAGTATTTTGCTAATTCCTGAGGAACGGGCCAGCCTCCCCAGAAAGGAACACAACATTCTTTGGGCATTATATTTTAAGGTTTATGCATCAGTCCCTGGGAGAGTGGCCAGCTCCTCCAGGGAGGAATACAACACCTTTTGAAATGTACTTTATCTTCTTAAATTTGTTACAAAGCATCGTTGATGTGCTTACTATTTTAGTTTCCCCCCCCTTTATTTTTTTTTAGTAGCAAAGGTGGAGGAAATCAGAAAAACTTAAGTTAAAGCATTTGCCTTTTGATTTTTAGGCAGAGAGGTAGTTTTATAACACATTATTATATTTTAAAATAATATTATGATTAATAATAGTATACTTTTATTTAATATTAGACCAAAACATTATTAAATTTTTCAGCAATTTTATACATCTTTAAAGTATTTATATGAACTTTTTATTCATATAACTTTAATTGTTATAAAATTAGAAAATTTCTTTTAATTGAACAGTTTTAAATACTTCATTCAACTTATAATATATCACATGAACCTAACTATTTTTAGTATTTTATATTTTTTTAGGTGGCAGACCAAATTATTTGTAACAGTTTGAAATAAAAAGCTTTTTTGAGAAAGCAGGTTTAAACATTATGTTCTTTTAAAAGTGATAAAACTTGTTTCTTCAAGGAAATGTTAAGGTTAAAGTATAAGAAGCTACTTTGATAAAACTTTCTTTTTTGCATAGAAAAACTCAGTGTAAACTTTTATTAAAACAGATTAATGACTTGAGAAACTTTGAGAAAGAATACAACTTTAACTTTGTTTTAATAACTAGTCATTTTATCTTGGATAAAATTACCCCTTTTTAAAAAAATAATAAAATCACATTCTATGTACCTTCCATACTTAAGTTACCACAATGATTTTGGAAACTTCTGACAATATGCAATTACCATCAACATTAAACAAACTTATTAGAATAATGTTTTAGTTTGTTTATAACTATATTTATTATTTTAAATTAATACTCATATTTATTTATTAATATAAATGCTTATTTAATGTTGGCCATTTGAATAGAGCTCTTTTAATAATTTTTATTCATCAATTTAATATTATCATCCAGAGGTATCAAAATATACACTGACATTGAACAAACAGACAAACACAAAACAAGTTACAACACATCAATAGAAACATATATCTTTGATTTTACTGCTTTTGAGAATTTTTTTTGGAAACTGAATTCCTAAGTTTTCTTATTTTTCAAGTGGTTTCATTTTATTAGCTTCTATCATCCCACAGCCTTATCATTATGTAAGCAGTAGGAGGTTTATAAAGTTGCTGTGGTAACTGAAGTTTTAACGTCCACAGCTGGAGTTGAAGAGCTATTACTAGTTTGAAAAGAGCCCTAGGGAATCCCTTCATGGTTGCCATGGCAACACAAGCCTCTGTAGGAGGCTCTGGATGGTCACTTTCAGAGCATTCCGAGTTATACAGATGTAAATTAGCCTCAAGCTGATCAGAGACAGAATCCTCCACCTCCACATTTTTAGAGGGCTTACTAGACTCTGTTTGAAGAGGCTTAAGAGCCAGAGTAATAAGATGTTTAGCTGTATCAGAAACGTGAGAAATATTCAGATAAGCTCCCCATTGGTATAATAAATCTCTTCCCCATAAATTAAGTCCTACATCCACAACATAAGGTTGCAGAGCAGCCTTGTGTCCTTCCAGACCTTCTACCTTAAATATCTGAGTACTCTGGTAAACATCTGTCATTGTTCCAATGCCAGTGAAAACTGTAGGCACCTTTTGCAAAGTCCAAGCTTGTGGCCAATATCGTTTAGCAATAATAGAGACATCAGTCCCGGTATCCATCAATCCTGAAAATATCTTTCCATTTATTTTTATTGTAATTTCAGGCCTTTCATCCCCAATTGCTGTTTGCCAAAAAATTTCACGCCCGATGGAACCAAATTCCTCTGCATGTTTAATAGGAGGTTTACGATACGGCAACAAAAGAAGTTGAGCTATGCTATCTCCTGATTCAATTTGATAGGGATTTCTCCATCAAAATTGGAGTTAATGATCCAGGTTTGCACTAAAACACCTTGGGTTGTAAGACTGCTATGGCCAATAATGAAACCTACAGTGCTTTCTGGGTAGGCCCTTTAATTCCTGTCCTTATTTTTTGTATACCCAGTGAAGGCGTAATAAATTTAGTTTCAGCTGAGGGAAGATCCACAGCTGCACTGCCTTTGGTAACTGCCTTAAGTTCTGTTACAGGCCGGAGTAAGCTGCTCCGTTGCTGACTGGGTAGATTTGAGCTAGGTTGGGAAATGTGCTCATATTGTTTGTCTGAGGGCCTTGAGCGAGGCCCGCTTGGAAGTTTCCCGACTTATTAATGATACTGCCATTTTTATGATATCTAGAATGGCATTCCTTGGCCCAGTGAAACCCCTTCTGACATATAGGACATACACGTGTCGGTATTGATCTATTATTGCCGCTAGATGGAGCTCTCACACCAGTTTTGGCTCAGCAATCCTTTTGTATATCACCTGGCTTCCCACATTTAAAGCAATTTAAATTATTAATCATAGGACTATGTCCCTTTATAGCGACTGCAAGAAGGGTCATGTTATATGTATTAGACCCAATGTCTTGGCATGCCCTAATATAATCCTGTAAAGTACCTCCATTTGCCTTTATAAGATGCAAAGCCTTTTTACACTCACTATTAGCATTATCAAAAGCCAACATCAGAATAAGCATCTCTTTAAGTTCAGGCTGAGTTACTGTCTTGTTGACTACATCTGCCAGCCTCACTACAAATTCAACATAGGGTTCAGTATTTCTCTGAACAATTTTTGAAAACGATTGTACAGCCTGTGGAGATTTGTTGCCAGGCAGCTAAACAGCACAGTTGAACTTGTACAATAGCAATATCATCATATCGAGTTTGGCAAGGAACTCCAGCCCATTGACCTATTCCTAATATTTGTTCAGCAGTAATAGGCACTGGTGGATTTTGTGGTTGATTTTGTCATGCTACAAGATTAGCTTCATCAGCCCACCAAGTTTTAAATTGTAAAAATTCTGCTGGACTAAGAACAGCTCAAGCTAACAAATCCCAATCCCAGGGTATTAATCTGTCTGCTTGTGCCAGTCCTTGCACCAATCCTTGAGTATAAGGAGAATTAACGCCATATTGAGTGCATGCTTGTTTTAATTATTTGATAGTTTTAAAAGGAATAGGAGCATGCTCATATTGTACACCCCCTTGGGGATTGTCAGCATCTACTGGAATTTGAGTTACTGTTACCAGAAAAGTAGAAAAAAGTTGCATAGCCTCTGAATCTCCTTCTCTAGTTCCCTGTGCTATACTTTTCATAATTGAGGAGGATGGTGCTGGCACAATAACAGAAACTTTTGGAGGGTCATCAAAGGTGAAAAATGGATCAGTAGACACTTTAGGAGGCGCAGATGCCGGTTCAAAAGACAATAAACCATTTTGTAGAGCGGACGGCATAGCGACCGCTGAAAAGTTTCATAAACTCCCTTTTTCTTTCCTTCCTTTCTATTAGACATGAGTTTATCTGTTTTTGCCTGTTCATTAATTTTTTCATATATATTTTCATTAAAATCATTAGCTTGTTCTGTTATCGGTCCAGCAATAGCAGTATCCTGTTTAATATCTTCATTTTCATCTGATTGTAAAGGTTCAAGAGCAACAGAAATAAGACTACACAAAAACCATACATGAAGGGGAAATATTTTTCCCTTTTGATAAACCCTTTTTAAAGCTTTCTTCACTAACTTCCAATGTTTCATGTTTAAAATATCCTGCCCTTGCAGCTGAAACCAATAACAACATTTCCGTACAAGAGAAAAATTTCCTCAAAAGCCGAGGATTTAATAGTTACACTGGTGCATTTTAACAAAGTTTTTAACACTCTAGAGAACTCTTCAAAGTTTGACTGCTGATTACCCATTACCCTGATGATTCCAAGGATGAAGCTTACATTTTCTGTTTTCTTTTTCTTTAAAACCGCTCTCAGGAGCTCCTTGGTCCGTGCACTGACTGAAAGAAAAATTTCATTTTCAGAGCCCCAAGTTGGGTGCCGTATGTTGCCAGTAGGGAACTGGGTCAGTGAGAACGGTGCTACGGATGAGAAAGAAAGAGATAAAGAGAAGAAAAAACTGGGATCAGGGGACCCTCCATCCGATCTGGAGAGAAGAGTCCAGCCACACCATAGAGCATGGCTTTCATTTGGTTTTTGACCTATCAAAATACATATGCACATATCCAAAGGCAATAGATGTGTGACAGTTTACATTTTACTAAAACCCAGCAAGTCTTGAAGGATTTTACATTCCTGCATCTAGCAGATGTTGTGAATCCTATCTATCATACAAAGTACTCAATAGAAGCTCAGGATGTTTCCCCACTCAGCTACTATAAGATCCTATCTCATTATCTTGAGACTAGGCTCTTATCTCCTACATTCTAGGGTGATCTGCTTACTGTCAGGAGTCATGGCCTATGATTGAAACTCCATCAATGCTTCTTCTCATTCCTCTCTGCCACCATAGGAACTGGGATTAGAAATTTATACCAACTCCTGTTGTCAATTACAATCTCTCCCTAAAGTTAACCAACAGCAAAAAATAACTCAAGGAAAAATGTTGTTTCCCATCAACTTTGGAAGCATATGGCCTTTATAGGTACCTGGCATTTCCTACTATTTCTTGTGGTCCGGTTTCCTTAGTGGGACAATGTACCCTCAAAATTGTAATTAAACATATTTCTCCCAAAATCAACATCTTGTTAGCCATAAGATGATTTCATCCAGCTTCATCTAGGATGCCAGATTCATCTTCCTCCAACTATGATAGAATAGCAAGAGGGTTTTACACTTTCTCAGGTAAGGCCTCCTGCCCTGTGTTAGTAAGTCATAGGGGTGATGATGCAAAGTACCAGAAATCTGTTGGCTTTTGTAAAGGGTATTTATTTGGGGTGGAAGCTTACAGTCACAAGGCTATAAAGCACAAGTAACTTCCCTCTCCAAAGTCTGTTGCCACATGTAGAAGCAAGATGGCTGCTATCTCTGCAAGGGTTCAGACTTCTTCCCAAGGATCAATGGTCCAAGATCCTTCAGGTTTTGTCTCTCTCCCTGGGGCTCAGTTCTTTCCAGGATCAGTTGCTCTGGTCTCTCTACAAGGTCAGTTGTAGACTATCAGGCTCTCACTCTTCCCAGGGTCTCTACCGTGTCTATTGAGCAGTCTCTAATCCTGTGTGTTCTTCTCCTGTCTGTTTACTTCCCAGGGTTCCAGCAGCAAAAAACTGCAGCATCAAAACTTCAAACTCCTCCTCTGTTATATTGGTTATTTTTCTGTGCATCCCCACCCACCAAGGGGGTGGGTACTCAATATCCTACTGACATGGCCCAATCAAAGGCTTAACTGGAATTCAGTGTTCCATACAGAGCCCACACTCAGGGAGCCAGGAAGTCTGGGAAAATGAAGTTTATGTCCTTTGGGAGCTTATCTAAGAACTCCGCAGCCATTAACCCCCTTTTAAAATGGCAGAACTAAAAGAGGGCACAGACAGGCCTTGAAACTTACATTCTCCAGGAGGGGGTGGGGAGCATCACTCACTTATCTTTTTCCAAGCAATGGCTCAAGGAATGAAGACAGAGAAGCATTGGGTTCCTCTAGGTTCTTGACTATGATGCATTAATGAATTTCTGAACATGCCAGTTTAGTTAGGCAAGTAAAAAGAATTTGAGAAATGGGGGCGAGAACAGCACTTACTGAGAAATGGGAGAGAAAGATGGAAATACACATCAAAATTTTGTGCAGGCTCCTTTAAGCAGAGAGAGCTGGTTTAATTTTATATATATATTCTTAATATAAAACTTTATCAGATATATGGTTCCCAAATATTTTCTCCCATTTTTCTGATGTAATCTAGAATTTTTAAATTTTTTAAATTTTATTTTCATATCAATATTGCAAGTTACTCTGTTAATGGAAGATAATAACTACAATAACAAGAAATCTGACTTGGTCCATGGTTATACTCCCCCCTTATTTTTGTTACTGACTCAATTTTGAAGGATTTTGAATGATATCCATTCTTCTTTGGACTTAAACAGCATACAGCTATTAAGTGGCAGAGGAAAGGAATTGTTTTGCATGCAATTGGAGATTCTCCTTGTTTTGGAGATAGTACTTGTCCTTCATCATCAGTTTGTCGGCTGTCCATGCCAAACCCAAAGAACTCTTGATTAGGAGTTGGCAACTACTCTGCTGGGTTTCAGGGCACTACTGGCACATGAACAATCAAGATTTAAATCTCTGAAAAATATACATAACAGGTAAATTGAAAATTATAGGTTCAAATAAAAGGAGTAGAAGAATCATGATTAGGGAAGTTTTAAAGGTGTATAACTACGTTATATTTTGGAAATACATTTTCATCTATTCCCAGATAGGGCCCACTGAAAGGGTCTTGGTTTTATGAAGCTGTGTGACTACTTATGGTGTCCAGATATCCCTAGAGTCCTCAGGAGCACTTTTGTTTGAGATTGCAAGAAACAACTCAGTAGAAATGTGAATAGATGAATGTCAGCTGATGGCTGGTCCAGAAATTTGTTTACTGTGGCAGTTTATGATATGTGTCTGAGACCTGTATAAGTGTAACATCTAGAATGACCCCTCAACTCACTATGAAATATTTTAGCCATAAAAAAATCTCTATTTTATTAACAATTTCTACTATTTGCTCAAGGTCTTTCTCCAAATGCACCACTGATTAATGCTTGATAATAATCCCTTGATACCAGGGAGTCTCATCCCTTTGGAGTTACATTCCATGTAATAGGGAAGGTAGAATTTATTTATTTAATTTTTTTGCAGAGTTTCTTGTAGAGGGAGTGCATATTTTAGTAACAAATAAGTTTTCAGGAAGTACTTTTTAGGCATTAATTTTAATAAGGCTTAGTTTCATTATTAAATGATTAAGGTTAGTAAGTGCAAGCCTCAAGAAAAAGGGCTTCGGTTAGTCACTTGTTTTCTTTTAATAATCAAGGTTTATATATTCCAGAGGTTTTTGCAATCTTATTTGAAAAACTAGCAGGATATCACAAAGAAGAAATTTTAATAATTTTCAGTTACTCTGTGGGCCTCTATCTATTCTGAAAACATACTTATGACAATAAGGATACATATATATCCCATTGAAGTATGCTTTAGGTGCATCAACACCTTGTATTAGTGACTTACATTTGTTATAGATCCGGATAGAGTATTATTAAAATTGTAATATTAAGTTCTGAGAAGATGGCATTGGAGTAGGCAGGTGAGGCTCAACTCTCTCACAGAAACAAATAATGGAAAAGGGCTAAAATCTGCCTGAGGGAACTGCTTTGGGTGTCGGCAGACCAAGACAGTATTACACAACTACCAGGAGGGCAAGGGACAGAGAGACAAAGTACCCAAAACAACAAATGTGAGTTACCAAAACCTCACAGTGGCCTGGAAGGGCTACCAACCCCCACACCAAAGTTATTAAGATGGGATAAAACCCCAGGCTCACTGCAAGGGTAACAGATGTCTTCCCCCCTGTCAGATTTCACAGGAAAAGAGAGTGAGAATCAAGGGATTTCTCTTCATTGAATTTGATGGACAGAGTTTGCTTTAAACCTTGGCTCCAGCTAGACCAAAACTCAGGAAAGCGGAGATTGCAAGAAACACCTCAGGGAAAATGTGAACATATGAGTGTCATTTGATGGCTGGTCCAGAAACTGCAAGGAGAAAATCCACTGTAATGGCCCTCTTTACTACAAATCCTGGGAGAAAATCTGTGTGTCCTTGCCCTGATTTTGAAAACTTAAGCAGGACAATTTTAAAGAGTTCGAATAAGTTGATCAAAATATCAAAAAGACCTTTGGGGGAGGGGAGGAAACAATAGGCAAGAGAGAGAAATTGGTCATTAGAGTAAATTAACCAGCATATATAGATACCTAGACATCAGCAACATATTGCAAACCATAATAGGAAACAAAAAGAGATAGCCCAGCCAAAGGAACAAACCAAACATCCTCCATAGATATAGATTTAAGACAATTAATCAATAATAATATCACAATTGTCCTGAATCAATTCAAAGAATTGAAAGAAAATATGACTAAAGAGGTAAAGGATATTAAGAAGACCTTGGGTGAGCATAATGACAATTGAAAAGCCTGCAAAGAATAGTCGTAGACCCATTGGGAATGAAAGACAAGATAGATGGGCTTAAAAATATCTTAGAAAAAAAAGAAATATATATATATTAGAGGCACATAAGAGCAGATTTGAATTGCTCAAAGACAGAACTAATGATTTTGAAGATAGATCACAAAAACTGGAAAAGACAAAAGAACAGAATGAGAAGAGAAGAGAAAATGTGGAATAGAGTCACAGGAAATTGATTGATGTGAAACACACAAATATATGAATTATTGATATTCCAAAAGGAGAAGAGAATCAAAAATGGGCAGAAAAAATATTTGAGGAAATTGTGACTGAATACTTCCTAAACATTATGACATACATAATATCAACATTCAAGGACAGTGCACCTCAAACACAATAAATCCAAATACACCTACTATGAGATATGTATTATTCAGAATTACCAATATCAGAGAAGAAGAGAAGATACAAGAGTAAAGCAAAGCATCACATACAAGGGAAGCTCAGTAAGATTAAGTGCTGATCTCTCATGAGAAAACATGGAGGCAAGAATAAATTGGTATGATGTATTTAAGGTACTAAAAGAGAAAAACTGCCAGGCAAGAATTCTGTATATTGCAAAACTTCCCTTCAGAAATGAGAGTGGCCAACTGGCCAGCTTTGAAGTCAACCTGTCATTTAAGTACAAGCCTTGGTGCTATCTATAAACACTACAGATTGACCAAGAATTAGAATATTTTCTTGTGTGGAAAATAAATTTTCACATCAGTCTTCTTGTGAGAGTGTCTTTGTGAGAATTACAGGAAAAACACATAAAAGGACATGATAGATTGTCCTGAGTGACATTGAAATGACAGATTTGGGCCATTTTATACCATCATATAACATACAGAACTGTGTGGGAGAGAGTGTGGTCTGCAATATGAACTATGGTCCATGATTAATGGCAAAACCCTAGGATGTGTTTATCAATTGCAATTCATGTGCCACATTAATTAAGGATGTTTATGTGGGAGGTTGTGAGAGGTGTGGTAGGTGGGGAATATGAGAATCCCTATATTTTTTGTGTAACATTTATGTAATCTAAGTATCTTTTAAAATTATTTTTCCTTATATACGTTCCTTATATACATAGCATGAAATGGGAAAGGAGTCTACAATTTTAGGTTCCATGCTCCCAAACTCCTCTTTGGATATTGTTTGCAAGTTCTACAATTAAATCAGGACACAGGAGATCCAGATGTGAGCCAGACAGACCAAAAAACATTTCCAGACTAGGACACCTAAGTGTTCCAGGGAAATTCTATGTTCCATGTCATAGGATCAGTGAAAGAACTGAAAGAATAAAGTCTGGTCTTCTGACCTGCAGGAAGAATGGGGGTGAGTTCAGGCAGAGCCTACTTGACCTAGGATGCTTTGGCAGGTAGTTAACATTTGAAGTCAAAAGTGACTTCCAGGCTTGCTGAGCAAGTAGAGGGCAAAGACACTCCTTATATTGAGCAACCAAGCCCAGGACTGGCAAGTTTGAGGCATTTAACTGTGGGCCAGCCCCCTGGATTAGGAGCACTCCAGTCCCTCGCCAACTTCACCACCTGGCCCTTCTAATTTAACCACCTCACTCACCTTTCTTGCATTCTTCTGGCACTGCAAGCTGTATCTTGCTGCATTTTAATGGTGTAGTTTAAGTTGTGGTTTGCCCCAATTCAGAGGTAGTACATTTTTAGTGTTGTAGGGCACAAACCAACCTCACCTGCAGGTGTCCTTCAAGAGAAAAGTGGGTGAGAGAGATGAAACAGCCAGACTGTCTCCAGAATCTGACGTGGAGAACTCCTTGAGCAGCATGCTATGGTTTTCGGAAGTCTCACTGTACTCCTGTGCTCATAAAACCCTTACATTTCAAGTCACTGAGGCTGATTTGCTGAGAAACTGAAGTGACTCTGAACCTCAATGTTCAGGGAGTATTGTAGACTTCTCAGACCTCAGCATAACAAAAAAGTTGACTAGGTGGAAGTAGTTATATTCCTGGGGATCTTTATTCAAATGATCTCAGTTTATATACTCTTAGGAGGTAGGAAATAAGAGAGAATGAAGCAGAAGAAGGGGCAGATGAGACTCAATTCACTTTCTTTGGGGCTTTTTCTTTTTTGTAATTAATGCTCCAAAAAGACAATTATTGCTAGTGTCAAATTTCCTTTGTATGTATGTTCAAGATTTCTTTTTTATGTTAATAAGAAACCACTCTGCTTACTTTTATTCTAAACCATTATGCTTATTGTTTGGCTTCCCAGGGCATCTGCAAACATTAATTTCTTATTTTTTAAAAAATACTTTCTTATTTTTATAAAGACACTTAGATTACATAAATCTTAAAATACATGGGGGATTGCTATATATGCCCCATTCCCTACCCCTCACACATTTTACCATATTAATTACAATGATTTTTCCCTCTCCCTCCCCTCAGAACCTCCAGTGGCCACTGTCTCCACATCAGTGATAACATATCTTCCATTTCTAAAATCAAAATAAGTCTATATTAGAATAGCAATGTCTACTCTAGCTACATTTTTCATGCCCCAATCCTGAAGATCCAGGGATGGTGATATCCACTCTGCCTCTAATTGAGAGGGGGCTTAGATCCCATGGCGCAGATGTATGGGACTTTCTTGCTTGCAGTTGCAGACTCTCTCAGTTCCTTGGGATGGTCATTGTCCATCATCATCTCCTTGTTAGTTGTCCTGGGTGAGTCCAATGAACTGAACAGTAGGTATTGCAACTCTATTGAGATTCAGGGTCCAACTCTCACATGGTTGTTGAAGACTCTTAAACAACATTTGGATAGTGTCAAGCTTGTTTTGATAATTACCCTGTATTCTGAACAATGAATAGTCTGATTCCAGCTAAGGATGAGGCCAAAAGCTATAATTGCATTGCCCTAGCAAAGGCAGGTTTTCCTGCAAGAAATTGTTGCAATTTAGTGCTGGCATCTTCTTTCCAGGCCGTATATCTAGACAGTGCAAGGCAGTGGGGCATGTGAGAAACTTGCAAAATCCATGGAAGGAGAGGGAGACATGGTTGCAAGTAGGCCTCAAAAGCAGGTAGGCCTCAAAAACAAAGGTCTCCCACTTAATTGACCTCAGATACCTGGAAATTTTGTGAGAAAGGGAGATTCTCAGAATTCCCTACCTAAAAAGCCCTGAGGAGCTATAGGTGTGCCAACTTTTATATGACTCCTTTATGACTGGCATCCAGAGGGTAGTCAAATGCCGTTGGAAAGTCAAAGGAGAACTGATGGATTCTACCTGAGGTGGAACTGTGGGAGGAAGAAAGAATGGAGAAGTACAGCTGAAAAAAGAAGCTAGGATGTTGGTGTCGGATGTTGTGGGAGGTGTGGGAGGTGGGGAACATGGGAATCCCTGTAATTTCTGAGTAATAATTAGGTAATCTAAGCACCTTTAAAATATATATATATATAAAATAACATTTATGAAAGAAAATGCACATATATACATATGTATTTATATATTATTTTACAAATATTGGTGTGTACTTTGAGAAATCTTGATTTTTATGAACAATAAAAAAATAAATAAATAAATAAAAAAGAAGCTAGGAAAACATGGCATTGGAGGGAAGGGAGCAATAACACAAAAGAAAGGAAGTAAAATTTAACAAGGCTCATAGGGATGGGTGGAGTAGTAGTGGCCAGACATCACATGGCAGAATATCTCAATGAGAAAGCTTCATAAACCCCAGCTCTGTCTGGAGTCTCTTCTTCCAGAACACCAAGGTGGATGAAGAGAGTTCCCAAAGAATTCCAGAATTTTAGGCCGGTCAGATGAGCTAACAGACAGGAAAGAAACATGGCTAAGTGTAGTTCAGCATCTCCCTTCTGTGGATGCAGCAGCTCTGGGGCTGGGATGGGGTGAGGTGATGGGTCTCAAGGTCAGCACAGACAGTTTCTGGCATGTCCAAAGGAGGGGTTAGCTCCCTGGGCAAGATTCTTTCCAGTGCCACAGTGAATCCAGCTGGGAGATAATGTGTTGTTTCTGCTGTTCTGCAGTCTCCTCCCAGATGTACAATTTGAGGAATTCTCACCTGGGTGGATCCATAGGCCAGTGCGCTGATACACCCTTTCTCACCCTTTCTGGGTCATTGCCCTGATTCATGATGTATATCATGACCTTTCCACTCTTTGTCTCCTATTCTAAGCAGAAGGACTGATGTCCAAAGGCTCCTGTTCTCAGCAGCCACTACTAATGCTATCATTGGACTCTTCATAGTCTGGGTTGCTTGGGTGGGTAGAGCAATCTGCTGCTGAGCAGTTACACCTGCAGGTCAGGCTTGCTGGGCCAGGTGGGCAAGGGCATGGGCTGCCTCCTCCCCTTCTCCTTGGCCGCTTCTTTAATCTTGTCCAGTAGTCCATGCTTGGAGCTGAGCAGTAGTCAGCAACAGCCGGCTCGGTGGGAGGGAGTAGGGTGGAGCCGTTACCGAGTGATCTTGTTCCATCGAATACGGTGCACAAAGCCGTGGATCATAACCAACTGCATACCAGGCTTGCAGCAGAGCCGTGGCCTTTATCGATGCCTCCGTCTGGAGCCTGGTACATGGACCGGCAGCCTGCTCAACCCGCTGAACCTCAACACTTTGGGGGAACAGTGCCAGCTTATCTGCAACCCCCTGCACTATCCTTGGTTAAATTTATTCCAAGAACCCAACACTTTTAGTTGTTATTGTAAATAGAATTTTTTCTTGATTTCCTCATAGTGATCATTCTTAGTCTATAAAAACTGCATTGATTTCTGCATATTGATCTTAATATAACAAAACATTGATACACTAGCTCTAGTTTCTTTGTTGCTGCCTTTTTAAGAATTTCTATATATAGGATCATACCACCTGAAAATAGTGAAAGTTTGTTTCTTCCTGTCCAATTTGTATGTCTTTTATGTTCTTTTCCTTCCTAACTCCTCTAGCAAGAACTTTTAACACAATGTAGAATAAGAGAATTGACAGTGGCCATCCTTGCCTTGTTCCGGATCTTAGAGGGAAAGATTTTCGCCTATCACCACTGAGTATGTTACCTGTGGGTTTTTCATATATGCCCTTTATTATGTTGAGAACATTTCCTTGTATTTCCCCCTTCAATATGTTTTTACAAGTACACAAGCTGGATTTGTCCAAGTACCTTTTCTGGGTCAATAGAGATGGTCATGTAAGTTTCCTCCTTCTATCTATCATTACATTAATTGATTTCCTTATGTTGAATCATCATTGCATACCAGGGATAAAACCCACCTGTGTATAATTCATTTAATGGGTTATTGGATTCAATCTGCAAGTATTTTATTGAGGATTTTTGCCTCTAAGCTCTTGAGACAGATTGCTCTCCAGTTTTCTTTTCTTGTAGCATCTTTATGTGGCTTCAATATTATGGTGATGTTGGCTCCATAGAATGAGTTAGGTAATGTTTTCTCCCTTCAATTTTTTGGAAGAGTTTGAGTTGGATTGGTATGAATTCCTTTCAGTATAATTGATAGAATTCTCCTGTGTAGCCATCTTTCCCTAGGCCTTTCTTTGTCGGAAGTTTTTTTTTTTTTTTTTTCAT
>JAQZBX010063987.1:0-16586 GCA_029593785.1 Cabassous unicinctus
ACTATTTAGCATTAGATTTGCAACAGCAAGTCTATATTTAATAGCTTAAGAAAACAATCTACATTGTCTGTAGAGATTATTACATTGATCTTCTATATTTTTGCTTACTACATGGCATTTTTT
Source organism: Cabassous unicinctus (assembly GCA_029593785.1). NCBI lineage: Eukaryota > Metazoa > Chordata > Mammalia > Cingulata > Chlamyphoridae > Cabassous > Cabassous unicinctus. Next base: position 124 of record JAQZBX010063987.1, read on the forward strand.
ACTGGGCTAAATGTGGCGGTTTGATATTATTTATGAATTCCAAAAAAGATATTTGATTATGTTTGTAAACTGGTCTGTTCCTCTGGGCATGCTACCCTTTGATTGTATTAGATTCAGCTGAGATGCCTTTGATTAAATTATGTTAAGATTAGGGCTTTGATTTGACCATGTCATTAGGGTGATTCAGTTTGAGTCGCCACCTCCTTTGAGGGCTATATAAAGGGACAGTCAATCAAGACACATAGAAGTAGATACACAGGAAGAGAGACAGCTCCATAGACACGGCAGAGGCCGAGGAAGAGAGATGAGCCATTAGCCTGATAGTTTACAGCTGACCTTGCAAAGAGAATAGAGCATCTGAGCCTGGAAAGAAGTGAGCCCCAGGAAGAGAGATGAGCCCTATGCCAGCTTACAGCTGAGATCAGAAGAAGCTGGACCCGTGGAGACTTAAGAGGGAAGAGGACAGCTGAACCCTTGAAGATATCACCCGCCATCTTGCTTCAACACGTGGCAATAGAGTTTGGTAAGGAAGTAACCTTGAGTTGGACTCTTTAGGCCTTGTAACTGTAAGCTTTTACCCCAAATAAATATCCTTTATAAAAGCCAACAGAGTTCTGGTACTTTGCATCACCATCCCTTTGGCTGACTAATACACTAAATATTTTCAAATCTTTTCAAAGTTCATCTTTTCAATCTCACAAGAGTCTTCTCTAGGGATTTAAAGCTTACAACATTGAGGATGGAAATGATTAGAGACTATTGAATTCCAGAGAGGAAAAATGTTTTAGAAAAGCCATAAATAAATAATGACTCTGCTTCTTACCTGGGTCAATCCAAGTGTGAAGGCAAAGGGGCTAAGAAAACTTAAAGTCCACTCCAAGGGCACAGGAAGGTATCTGTACAATGCAGTGAATCCCAGACTCCCCCAAAAAACAGTGAGAAGGAACACAACCAGGCCAGTGAGGAACGACTTCTTCACCAGGACACTCATTAAGAAAGCCAACGCTATCTACAATGAGAGAAGATCCAGTTGTTTCTGTTTCTTTGAGAATTATTATTAGCATAATAAAATAAGAAATTTAATATACTAAGTTAGACTTTGCTCTGTAAATCAAACAACATATTCACATTCTAAAATATGACAAATCTACAGATTTTCTCATGCAAACAGAAAGAATTAAGCAGGGTAATAATGGGATTGGATGCCAACACTTGTTCCCGAGGGTGAGAGTTGGACGTGGAGAAATATAATTCACCAACTCACCAAAGACCATCCATAGAGGAGAAAGAGAGTGAAGACCACCAGGAAGCCAGTCAGGATAATAAACTGTATATATTTTATAGAAAATGCCAAGAAAAGGGCCATAATGAAGATGAAGCCGGCATAGAGCAAACCCCAGGAAAGCCTAATGTGGAAACAAAGTGTTACTTCAGTATTTCATTTTCAGTTGAATGTTAGAAACAAGTTAGAAACAAGGCCTGGAATTAACATCATTCATTCATTCATTTATTCATTTTCTCATTCAGCAGATATTTATTGAGTGTTCTAGGATACATATACATATATATGGGAAAATTTGTGAGTAGAATATATATTGATTTTACCTAAAATTGAATCCAGAAACACACACACACATACACACACACACACACACACAAATCATTGTATACAAAAGGAAAAAAATAGGCTTCCAGCTTTACAGATTTGGGTTCAAACATTTTCTCCACTACATTCTACCTCTGTGACTTTGGGCCAACTCTAACTGCTTTAAGCTCCTGTGTCTTCTGGACAATAAGACTAGTCCTACAGTGAGGACTCAATGAGGTGATGTCTGTGTGGGAACTTGGCATGGTACGTGGTAATCCCTCAGTGAGTCTCAGATCTCCTTCTACTCTGTGGAGTCTCTCTGGAGTGAGGAGCTTCATGAATTTCCTTGGAAATAAGAAAACGTTTCTTCTATGTAATCTTGGCACCTCTCTCTTTTCCCAAAGTCCATTTTCGTCTTTGCATGTGGAAACGACATGGTCTCCATAGATGCCTTTAACTACATTCATACTCTGTTAAGATAGAATACTGAAAATTTCTAAATAATTTTGTCTGTTCTCTCAGGATACTTCATTTCATTTTCTCATCAATTCATTTCTCCTGTTTTTCAATAGTCTTTGAAAGGCATAATGAAATAATAATAAAAAACAACAGCAGCCCCATCCACAAAATAATAATAGCTAAAACAGACAGCAATTATAATGTGCCAGGCAATGTTTTAAGAACTTGGTAAATATTAAACCATTTAATTCTTTTAAGAGTCCACTATTTTGCTCATTTTATAAATAAGGAACCTAATAAGCAAGGCTGTTTAAGTAACTGCACTTCAAACCCAGAAATTTGGCTCTAGAATCTTTAGATTTAACTGCTCCATTACACTCCCCTCCAGTATTAATTCAATAAAGAGATCCATATTGACTTATAAGATTTTAATACTGGAAGGAACTCTTCCAGACTCCTACTTTGTGGCTCTTTTCATAATCCATCTGGCTCTCTAAACTCTCAGTTATTTTACTTCTTCCTCACTATAAACGTCACCTCCATTCCCTTCCAGTCACTTACTCACAAGCTCTCACACAGGACCTTGTCTATACTTGGAACTATTCATGCTTTGACATTTTAAATTCAACCTACCTAGCCCTTAATCAAAATTCTATTAGTCCAGCTCATTCTTTCAGATATATCCGTCATACCTGTTGTTCTGTCTCAATGGAGCTCCTGATCCTTGACATGATTTTTTCCCCTTTTAGCTCCAGCCTGTCTTTAATTCCACTTCGGCTGGCCTTAGGCACCACTATCTAGCATTTCTACCACCCTTACCAATAGATTCAACGGCCATCTCTCCTTAGTCCTCCTTCACAATCACCCAGCAAAGCCAAACATGAATCAATACAGCTATCTATTTTATCAAGTCTAGCTCTAGACTGATAATCAATTCTGGAGAAAATCAAGTATTGTTCAGATTGATGATTCTACACCCTGGCCTCTGATATCAGCTGGAACTTCAAAACTCACAATCCATCCATTTATAGTCATGTCCTAATCCCCTCCTTTCATGTTTCTCCATAGCAGCAATTTTGAACATTTTCCACCACCCATCCAACTTTCATTCTTACCATCTGCTCTCTTAGCTGGTAACCTCATCTCCTGCTTCCCAGAGAAAACAAATATAATTGTAGAGGAAGTACTAATGCACCACCATTTAGGTACACTTCTGCATCCACATATTTTTTTCTACAGTGTTCTACCTCATCAAGAACATGATTCTAATGATCCTTATCTTTCATCATACCCTCTTTCCACTGATGTTTAAACATAGTTGAGCCTTGTTATTATTCCCTCAACTCCATTTATCTTCACCTACAACCTCTCACTCTTCTTTTCCTCAAGTAAAATTTCTGGACAGGAGAAAATGAGATTTAATGTTTCCATTTCAGCATTTTCCATTCAGTCTTCAATCTACTGCAGTCTGACTCCTGCCTCCATCACAACACCCATATTATTCTCACAAAGACATCAGTGACTTTTTAAAATCACTAAATTCTATAAATCAAGGATACACTCTTTTGATACTGTGAAAGCTCTTCTATGCCCATTTATTTTTCCTAATAATTTCATCTCATGTTTGTGATTCTGTCTCATCCACTTCTATTGCAGGATTCTTTTCCTCTCTGTCACTTAAATGTTTGTTTTTCACAAGATTCTCACATACACACTATAATCTTACTCCACACATTCCCAGAGTAGTTTTGTCCTCTCAAATGCCTTAATTGCCTTTGGAAGCTGAAGTCTTCCAAATGGATTTCATAAGCCCAACTCTCTCTTCCAAATTCTAAAGCCATTTACTCAGTTGACCATTGCTAGCCTTTGCTGAGTGTTAACAAATGACAAGCATGGTACTGTTTCACAAGGGCCTTTAGTAAATCTTTACAAAAATCCTATTATGTAGGTATTATTAACAGATAAGGAAAGTGAGGTTTGGTGAGGTCAGGTGATTTTTCCAAGCTAGGAAGTTGCTGAAGTTGTGTCTCTGACCCCAGAATCCATGTTATAAATCACTTCACTATTCCTCTCTAACATGGATATTTATTAGGGACAGCATTCTCAAATGCCTAAAATCCATCCTCCAAAGAGCCCTCCAAACCTGCTCCCCTCACTAGATGACTCTCCCTGTGAATGGCATCACCACACACAAAGCTAGAGGTCTAGGGTGTGACACAGCAGGAACTCAATAAGTGTTTACTGAATTAGTCCTTGGTTCCGCTTTCTCATTTTCCATTTCCAGACACCAAGTCCTTCCAATAATAGTGCAACAAAAATCTCTAAATGTGTAAATCTTCTCCATTCCTGCTATTACAGCACTGATTCTTTGGTACCTTCATATCTTGCTGGGACTACTGCACCAGCTTCCTAACTGGTATCTTTTGCTTCAATTTTAGCACATCATTGCAGTCTCAATAATAAAGCAAGGAGGAAGCTTGCAAAATTATAAATTCCATTGTCTCTCCTCCAATGTACGCTGCTGCTGATTCCTTATTTTTCACTGAGCAAAACCCAAAGTCATGAATTTCGCCTAACTGGCCTTGCCCCCACGAGGCTCTGCAGCTGGCCCTGGAGTCTTGGCCTGGCCATGCTGAATTTCTTTCCATTTCCAAACTTGTCTCTTACCCATGTTGCTGCTTCTGCAAGGAATGTTTTTCCTCATCCTGCATCTCATTCCCCATGAAGAACTTGTAGATTCCCAAGGTGCCCTATTTTTTCCTAGTACTTGTTACAGTGCATTGTGTATCCTTGTCCTTCCTTCAATCCCAGCGAAGGCCTAAATACCTGGTATATGTCATATCAATCTTTGTATTTTAGTGCCTACTATAGACTTTGGCACATGGTAGGGACACAATCATGTTTGGTGAATGGATGAATCACCCCAACTACTCATCCAATAATTACCATATAATAAGTACCACTAAGGACTGATCATGTATGCTGGGTATTTTACAAGCTTTTTTTTTTCATTAACTCATAATAAGTTTGCTTGATGACAAACTTTGAACAGAAGCAAACATTGAAACCCTGTTTATCTGGATATCAAAACCTAAGTCATTATTATCAACTGGCAAACCTATCCTTTGACTAAAGGGTGTTACAATGTTTCATGGTAAAGTGGGTTCCAGAAACCCACTCTTGAATTCTGCATTCTTTCATGTACACAAAACTGCCCAAACTAATTTTCACAGTTATTTTTTATTAAGTATGGTAGGCAGGATTCTAAGATATCCCCTAAAATTCCTTCCCTTTGGTGTACATGCCTTGTATAATCCTCTCTCCTTGAGTGAAAGAAGAACCTACGAATATACCAGAATATCACTCTGGTAATTAAGATCTCTAAACAGTTGACTTTGAGTTAACCAAAAGGGAGTTAACCTGGGTGTGCTTTATCTACTCAGGTGCATCCCTTCAAAGCACAGTGTTTTCTATAGCTAGATGCGGAGGAAGAAATCAGAGAAACATGCTTCTGCTGCCTTTCAGGAAGAAAGTAAACAGTCTTATTGTGATCTGCTGATGGATTGTGGGTTCCCCAGGAGCCGAGAGAAACAGGCTCCTGTTTCAAGTACCTGACTTCTGCCAACACACTGAATGCATGTAGAAGAGGACTCCAAGCTCCAGACGAGAACCTCAGTGCAGCCAGCACCTTGGTTGTAGTTTTTTGGATCCTAGGCAGAGGATCCAGACAATCTGTACCTGTGCTCCTAACCCACAGAAACTTGAGATGCGTTATGCTGTTTAATTTGTGGTAATTTGTTATACAGAGCAACAATCAAAACCAACAACAATAACAATATACTGAGCATCCCAGCGGGCAGGTTAGGATTTTACAAGCGTCACTCTAATTAATCATGTCAACAACCTTTGGAAACTGGAATGAAATATTATTGCTGACTTTTGCAGATGTGGATATCGAAACGACAATATTCTATCTGCCACATTTTATCACCCTGCTGTATCTGACTCCTGAGCAGAGGCTGGCACTGGAGGAAAATAATAAAAATGTTATTGCCTTGGAACATTCCAGCACTGCAAATTTCTATAAATGTTCTGAAAAATGATGACTTACCCAACTGTTGAACTAAACAGATCTTCATTTTTAGCAAAACTCTAAAATAAATGTTTCAATACATGTCAGCAACTCCCAAATCACAAGTATCAGAGCTTGTCCAGCCTCTGAAATGTCACCATAACCAACGAGCCCTCTGAATGCCATTATATTCTTTGTTCACCTCAAAGAATAGCAAAACCCAGACTCACCCTGGCAAGCATTACGCCCAGGACAATTTATTCCATTTGTTCCATTCATGGGGAAGAAGGAAAAAGGCTATAAAATCATTGGTTTTTAATTATGATGCTTTGTAGCGAGAAGAAGCCCACTGTTCTGCGTTCCTCCATTTTATCTGTGCTACCTTTGACTCACCAGAATGCTGAATCTCGAAGACCCATCATTGTCATCAATCCCTTCATCTTTTTCCTCTCTCTTGTGACATTGATAGATACATAGTAAATGAATGGAGAAAAGGAAATGATACAGAAGAAAATGAAGAAATCAGTCATAATTCCTTCTTGACTAATGAAGGAATTTATCTTCATACTTTCTCCAGTAATTGACATCAAATTTTCCATCACTGAATGGTTTGTTGTGAGCTGAAGAAAGATATTAATAAGCAAAATTTGTGTATTAATGGATGGCATGCCCCATTTTCCTTCAATCATCTCTTTTCCTCTGCTGACATAATGGGCCTACCTGGACCCAATTCTAGTATAACTCTCTGCTTCCATGTTTGGCCACTGGCCCACTTGTAGCCTGGACTCTAGGCCTTCTGAGCTATGTGAAGTTCTCAGAATTTTATTGCCTGATGTTTTGCTTGAAATGTCTTTTCTGTTCATTTATACTCAACAAATCCCCACTTCAAGTGTCAGGTTTAAATGTCATTTCAAGTAGGAATTAATTCATAACATTCTAGGCCAAGAATCTTCGGCTTGTTTGCTTACAAGGACTTTATTTAAACTTCACAATAACCTTGTTCTCCTATCCTAAGATTCTTCTTTTTTTTTTTTAAGATTTTATTATTTATTTTATTTATTTATCCCCCCTGCTGCTTGTGCTCGCTGTGTCCATTTGCTGTGTGTTTTTCTGTGTCTGCTTGTCTCCCTTTATTGGGTCGTCCTGCTGCGTCAGCTCACCGTGCCGTGCGGGCTGGCTTGCCTTCACCAGGAGGCCCCGGGAATCAAACCCAGGGCCTCCCATATGGTAAACGGGAGCCCTATTGATTGAGCCACAGCCGCCTCCCAGATTCTTCTTATTATATGCCTGCCTTGCGGACAAGGTTGACTTGTGGGAGGAGAAAATTTCTGTTATTTATGTCTCCATGGCCCTGGCATGTAACAAGTTCAGTAAACTTTGTTGTAAAGAAATCAATGAGTAAATGAAAGGGCAGGGCTATCCATTTATACTTTCTGCCACAAAACTATTGATGCTCTAATATTATTGATTTGCATTGAACATTAGTTTGCATGGGACACTTTGTACTCACTTCTATAATAGCTGCATTAATGGAAGCTTGAATAGCTACAAAACCATTCTTCCAGAATTCTGAAATTCCACAGTAAATTTCTCCACTTAATTCATAACAATGAGCTTTGGGAAAAAAGAAAACCACAACTATAATTATAGACTATATCGGTCCTGATTATAAGAAACAGTGACTTTTACAATAACCCCAAATCCCAAATGCTCTTATGTTGAATCAAAGTCCATGAAAACAAAAATTATAGTAAAGAGTTTCAAAGTGGGGAGGACAGAGCATTCTTATGGAATGTTCTGCATTAAATTATATTATACACACTGCATTTTCTCATACTCTCTTCTCGGCTTTTCCATCTGCCAGTAAGGGATATTGTCGAATAATTCTCTTTCCTGATTTTGGTGGTGAAAACAATGTATTTATTACGTTTTTCAAAAGTAAACAGGGTCTAAAATGGATTGAGAAACAGTAGCCTAAAGCTTTTTCTAGTGTACTAACATTGGATATAACTCATAATGGGCAAACAGAAGCTCAAATGAGATAACTTCCTTTGCTTAAATAGTATCAGTTAGAATGTCATTTGAAGAAAATGGTTTACTTATTTTAAAAAATAACATAAAAACTAACAATCCCTTGAGAATTAAACTAAAGAGATATTCTTCAATAAAGTGAATTAAAATTGAGTTGCAGGAATTAAATGCATGTTACATTAAAATTTTAAATATTTAAAAGATCATTTTGAAATATTTCAAAGCTGATTTTGAAATTTATATAGATGGTCTTATTTCTCTTTTTTTCTTACGATTTTGTAGAACCCCATTGCAGGAATATGATTCAATTTATTTTTCCATTCTCTAGTTGATGATAATGGTTTAGTCCCTTTTCTCTTTTTCACTATTACAAAAAAAATGCTGCTGTGAGCATCCTCCCTCGTAGATATCTTCTCATGAATGTGTGTCTATAAGTCAGAAGAGTCTACAATATCCTGCAATAACAACCACCCCTCAAATCTCAGCGCTTTATCACAGTAAAAGTGTGTTTCTCACTCAGTACAAATGGAACATGGGTCTGTGATAAGCAGGGCGGGAAATACTCTATTCCACATTACACTAAGGGACCCAAGATGATGGCATTTCCTTCAACTGGTAGATGCACTATCTGCTATACGTGACTTCCTAGCTTGCAGAAGCAGGCAAGAAGAGACTGTGCAGATCTCATATGTGCTTTTAAATGCCTTGGACCCGCCAATCTAATTATAGCTACAAAACATAATTTTTCTGTATCCTCAGAAAGGAGAGGAAAACCAGCTACAAGTCTTTAACATGGGCATGAGAATTTCACCAAGTAAGATGATAGGGTATGGCTGTCTTCAACTTTAAAATTTCAGATTTGGGGGGAATTTTTAAAATGTAATTTTAAATAGGCATTGTCTTTGCTACATATCCTTGTCAAAACTTTCCATTGTTCTATTTACTCACTTTTGCCAATATGGTGAACAAGAAATTATATCACTTGGTGGTTTCTAACAGCATTTCCCTGATTGTGAATATAACAAATGTCTCTCCATATATTTATTCTTGATCTGTGTTTCTTGTTTTATGAATTTATTTATGCCTTTTCCTATCTTCCTTTTTTTTCCTTTTTCTTATTTATTCAAAGGAAATTTTGATATATTCTGGATATTAATTTTTTGTTAGTTTTATTTTCACAATTATCTTATCACAAGTCTATATTTACTATCTCTATGGTGTCTTTTGATAAAGATTAATCCTTAATTTTGATCTAGCTGAATTTATCAATCTTTTCTTTTATAGTTTATGTATTTTTATTTGAGAAATTATTTGCTATTCCATAGTTATAATGGTATTCTCTTACATTTACTTCTAAAAGTTGCATCGACTTGCCTTTCTTATTTCTTTACCTGGAATTGGTTGCTTTCGTGTAAGATAATTTCATTTTGTGTTTTATGGAGGGACAACTTTTTCAGAAGTCACTCACACTGATCCACAATATCCTCTCAGTTATACATTAGGTTTCATGCTTATGTAGGCTTTTCTAGGGTTCTATTGTCTGTTTCATTGGCCTCTCTGTCCATTACTTGATAATATCATAATGTCCTACTTATGTAATCTCATTCTTTTAAAACACCATTTTGACTAATCTGTGACCATTTTAAAGGTAACTTTTAAAATCAGCTTGTCAATTTCCATGAAAATATCTATTGAGATTTTGACTAGAATTGCAGTATATCCATGAAGCAATTCAGGCAGAATTCATATCTGCAGTGGGCAATTTTTTAAAATGAACCACCTCACTGTTGTATACTTGCTTCTTTTTTGAGTGTGGGCAGAACCTGTGAAAATGCTGGGTTATCACTCCTGTGTTTATATTATATTATTAGACATAGTTGACCATAGATTATCCAAGTGGACCTAATCTTATCCCACGACGACCTTAAAAGCAGAGTGTTTTCTCTGGCTGGTAGCAGAAAGGGAAGTTGGAGGGATTTGAAACAAGAAAGGGTTCACTGCAACATTGCTGTTTTTGAAGATGGAGTAGTTTCTGTGCCAAAACCAGAGAGTGGCCTCTAACTGCTGAGAGTGACCCTTTGCTCTCAAAGAAATAAGGACCTCTGTCCTTCAGATGTAAGGAACTGAATTTTGCTAACACTTGAGTGGTTTTTGGAAGTGGTTTCTGCCCAAGTAGCCTCCAGATAAGATCTCAGCCTGGTGGACACCTTTATTTCAGTTTGTGAGGCCCCGAGCAGAGAACCCAGACAAACGTACCCAGAACTGTGAGCTAATCCATGGGTTTTGTTTTTAGCCACTAAGCTTGTGATCATTTGTTATGTACCAGTAGAAAATTAATACAACAGCTGTAAGATACTAGTCTCTAGGAATGTGATGCATCCTTCAATTTATTGGAGTCTTTTAAAATGAAGTTTTATACTTTTCTCCACAAGAGTGAGCTTTCTTTGAATATTTTTCCTTCCAGGTAAAATTCAATTGCTAACACTTATTTAGTAGGTTGATTGCATCTTTTAAAAATTATATTTTCTAATTAAATATACTAGGACTTCCTATTTTTATTTTCCTTTCTTGTGTTTTTGATTCCTTCTTTTATACTTTAACATTTTAGACATACTTATTTTATATTCTTGGTCTTGTAATTCCATTATGGAAAAACCTATTCTGCTTTTTTGGTAATGTTAACTCTCACTTACAATGCCTTGTCTTCTCATATTGGATTGTAAATTTATATTCAGAGATATTTTATCTTTGTGGCTTGAATTGAGGTTGCACTTTTTCTAGAGAAGATTTATAATCTTTTACCAAGTATCCCAGTACCACACAGATCCAGATCACTTTATTTATATTTGTTCTTGGGGTTTCTAAGACCAGGTAGAGAATGAGGTAAATAAGAACTCTAAATCCAAGAGAAGGCTGAGGGTTGCAGATTCTCAAAGGGGAATTCTCTTTTCCTTATCCAGAGCCCGAGGTAAGACAAACAAGCTTCCTATTTTCCCCTCTCTTACCAGTAGGTGGTTTTTTTTTCTTGGCTACTTTTTCAATGAAATTATGACCTTTCCAGAGTTACAAATTAATGGAGGAGTCTCACTTCATGCAAGCCAATGGTCTTACCATCTGTCCTCATGTAGCTATTGAAACTCAAACTTCTTGGTAACTGACACTGGTAAAATTATATAACATTAGTAATTACATTTCTAATTACTCAGGATTTGGTGCCTTCTCCATTAGGGGCTCTTGAAAATTTTGTTTACTTTCATATGAACTTACTTCAGCACTTAAAGGGATGCTTGTACTATTTTACCTATGTAAAACTCTACTTTTCTTTAACAACCATTACAGTATGTTAATACACCCAAAAATGAGTATAAATCCTTTAAATGCATGGAGAGACCATACTGACATCACTATGGCAGATAGAGATTGTCTAATTTGTCCTACTAACATCTACCTCCACATATGGCTTATGGCGTAATTGAAATAGACCGTAATGTGACTTTATAGTCTAAAGGTTACCTGTATGGTCCTTGTGCTCCTTCTTTGTTGGGATTCTGCGTCCCAACAAGAACTTCAAATGATATGAGAATGTGTTACTAAAGATGACTCTTACTATTTCATCAGGATAATTTTTAGTTAGTTCTTCAATACTTTTCTCATCTGACAGCCCCAAGACTTTGTTATCTGCCATTACAAGAAGAGAATATTATTGTAAGTAGATTAGTAGTAGGTCCAACTTCAAGATGTCATGTTCAATTGTTTTTAGTTGAGTTCTTAATGAAAATAAAATGAAATAAGTATTAACTTTGAGTAAGACAGGCAGTCTAAGAGACTGGGGAGGGACATTTCTAAAGTTCAACTTAGTTACAATAATAAGGAATACATGAAAATTAGTTATTTTATTTTCATATGTTGTAATTATTGAGCAAATAATAATCACGTAAAATATCATACCATATCAATTAAATTAATCACAGATGAATTAGCAATACAACATACTTAAAATGGTAGTCAAACAATGCATATAATTACATCACAATTAAGCACTGGTTTCTATTAGGTAGAAATAACTATGCAACCTTATTTTTATTTAACAACCCTGACAATCTAGTTGTTATGCTCAAAAAATAGTGAAAAAGCTAAATATGTAAAGGGATGATGCTGATATCACTAAAATAACCTTATTTTCTTCGATGTTTGTTCCGCCTCCATATAGATGTTTAATCAAGACTGAAAGAATGAGAAGGGATACAAAAAAGGCTCTGGATTGGGGCAAGAATAGTGATGATAAAATGGAAGGGACAGGCAATGTGAATTCTGATATAACTTATTTTTATTTATTCTATAGTCTGTCACTTTAACCTGTAGTCATGAGCAAGTCACTTCACTTCTGTTACTCAATTTCCATATTTGTAGAATAAACTTAAAAATATCTACTTTGTAGTTTCATTGTGAGAATAAAGTTCTGGCACATAGTAACATTTAACGAATATCTGTAATCATAAATGCATGTGGCTTTGAATAAAGGTGTTGAGAAGCACAAACACATTAAGTTGGGACCTCCAGGAGGACATCTATGAAATGGAGGGCAAGAGTAGACATATCTTAGGGTCAGTTGGGAGACCAGGCCTTGGGTAAACAGGTGAAATCAGTTGTTGATCTTGAATCAGAAGTGGCTTCAGCATTTATAGGCAAGATGCACAGTGCAGATGTTCAGAATCAGGTAGGAGTAATTGTATGAGGTTGGTGAGATCCTATGTGAAAGCAGGTTTGGGATAAGTCACATCCTCCAGCCCAGCAGGGGGCAGTGAAGCATAGACAGGAAGGAAATGTCCAACATAGTACGGGAACTGTGGCCATAGAGATACTAAATAACAAGTATCTAAACACAGACTACAGAGAAGTGGACTTCTGGGTACCGAATCCAGTTAGGTATAAATCCAAGCAAAAGATAAATGACTACCTGAGCTAGAGTGGAATTATGAACAGTGGTTGACAAAAAAAGAGAAGGGAGGTTATATAGACTTCCTGTAACTGTGTAAAGCAGGATCAAGTGGTTTCCCCCCAATAATGCTTTTTGTGGGTGAAATTATGGTACTTAAATTAATATCAGGTACTTTCTAAGTCATGTGTCTACATTCTTTTTATTAAAAAAATGATATACATCCACATACTATAAAATCCACCCTTTTAAAGTATACACTTCCATGGTTTTTGGTGTATTCACAGAGTTGTGCAGGCTCTAAGTCACCTTTATATTATAAGTCAACTCACTTTTATAGGTCAAGCATCATATATTCCCCCTTTGAAGTATGCATTTATATTTGTAAACAACATGTGTTGTTTTTGTTCGTTTGACATCCAGTTCTATTCTAGTAAACATCCTATGGTTAATTTGGAATCCTGCCTTTCCTTGACCATGGAGCTTGGATGTGGTTCAAGGGGTGACCTTAGAACCCAACCAATGGGTGATGAAATACTGCATGCCCCTATTCAGAGGCATTTGTTCCTGATGAGGCTAGACGAAACTAACCCTAAGTGGCCCATTTAAGCCAATGGGTATAAGCCCCAAAACTTTTTTTGAGCTAACGGTAAAGATCTATGATCCTTTCAATGGGGATGATTATCTGTAAGGGTTTAAAATATGAAGATTCTGCAAAACAACTATGCCTCTGTTGGGAAAAGCCAACCTGTGAAAGAAGGCAACGCGGAACCACAGACCAAAGAGAGGGAGGCACATTTATATTTCTTCCTCTTAATATTCTGCTCCTTTAAAAGGTTTCACTTTTTCCTCAAAACAGTTTGAGTTGGGATTCTCTCACCATCATCTGAAATATTCATGAGAAATTAAGAATTGCTAATTTTATTTGGAAAATGATGATAATGGGTTTCAGAGAAGTTGATGACTTGCACAAGGTCCTACAGCCCAAAGTCACAGAGGTACTTTCTGTAAAATGTCCTCTAACACTAAGCCCAGTTCTTTTGCCTCTGTTCATTGCTAAGTACCCTAACTCTGAAGGGTGAGACTTTAACACACAGAATTATCTTCAACAAAATCTTCAAATAGAATAAGAAAATATTTTTGGTGTTAAAAGGTGAGGATAAAATTCTTATAATCAATTTTCAGGGAAAAAATAAACTGATTGTTCTTTGCCCATAACAGCAAGTGAAGACTAGAGTAAATAGTTTCATTGTAGTAACAATACTTCCATGGCTATATGCCAGCAAATCCCTAAACACTCCTCCTTTTCAAAGTCCATCAATCTGTGGATTCCATGCTTCCCCCAACTCTGTATAATATGAGCAGTTCTCTTTGTTGAGAAATTAGGTGCATTCAGTGCCCCCACCCCGGTGGCTCCCTCATCTGTTTGCTTGTTGTTTTTGCTCATTGTTTGTGCTTGTTGTCTTCTTGTTGTTTTTGCTCATTGTCTGTTTGATTTTTCTTTTAGGAGGCACCAGAAACCGAACCCGGGACCTCCCATGTGGGAGGCAGGTGCTCAACTCCTTGAGCCACATCTGCTCCCCGACATTCAGTATTGATTTAGATATTGTGTGGTGGCCTCCTACTTCCAACAAAGGGAAAGTATATTAATATTTCACATAATCTAGAAATTTTGACAATTGACATTTTTTATCAACTGACATGCATATTAAATGCATGCATCTGTGCTCAAATGAACCAAATATTTATACCAGAAATTCCTCTTGTGTTGTTTAACAACTCACCTGACATGAAGTGGGCTGAGGCTACTTTATTCATTATTGCTTGGGTAGTATTGGTGACAGGTGTGTACACAATGGTAAAATCGGTACGGCTAAATGAATCTACCCGTCCCAGGTCCATGGTAGGCAGTGAAGAAAAATCATTAACTTGATGAATATTGGAAAATAGGTACAAAGAAAGTAGTAGGAGCAATGAGTTCAACCATTCCTATACAGTGCAAGAGAAAGAATAAATAAAATTATTATTTTTAATTAGTCATGCACAATCAGTTTTGTCATATAGATTGCCTCTCTTTGTCCACTTTTCTGATTTCAATATATCCACTGTTAACGAATATTTGAAAAAATGTACAGTACAAAACTCAGTACTTCCAATGAATGAAATGGATATGCAAATTTATTGATATTCAGGATCAGTGCTAAAACTGGATCATCAGAGGTGATAGTGGCAAGCTACAATAAATTTTTTACATCTGATATTACCTTGGAGCAAGAGATCCAAAAGAGAACATGCCAGTTACCTTTTCCCATGGATTAATTTGTTCACCACGTCTTCAAAACACCAGTATCTTAACCCTAGTATCTATGAGTGGAAACATCAGTAAAAAGTGCAACTGTTGGCTTTCAAAACATTTATTAAAATTCTCCCATGCTGAGCAGCTTCAGTGCTTTCAGACCTTAATTTATGGCCCTGTGTCAATGAAACGTCTGCAGACAGATTCATGGTCTGAGAAACAGTTGTCTGTTGTAGAAAGGTGCTTTACTTAGGGAGAAAAGATATGAAGCATATATAGCACTCAGGGAAAATACGTTATCCTATCAGAAGTACAAATTGACACAGATATTGAATCATACCATTAAGGACTCTCTTTTCATTCTCCGTTTTTTAAGAACGTTCTTGCATAATAAGGCCCAGGTTTGCTGACACACACTTCTCTCTCTCTCACTCATTTTGCCCTGTTTAATAAGAAAGAACAGAAGAAGGAAATGTGAAATTCTTACTAAGAAGAAATCCAGTGTTCCAAATGCGTAATTAGAATCTGAGCGTTCCAAAGTTAGCCTTGGATTATTCCCCTGTTCCCCTTCTTTCTCCACTTCCAGACTCTTTGCTTCATTATTTATTTTATTTCTTTGCAGTGTACTGTGCCAGTTACCAATTTGTTGCCTCTCACATCCAAATTTACTCTTTGTTGCCTGACCTGTGAAGACAGATGTGAATCTGTTATGGGTTAACTTGTATCCCCCAGAAGATATGCTCCAGTCCTGTGAATGTGACTCTATTTGGGTCTACAGTCTTTGAGGATGTGACTAGTTAAGACGAGGCCAAACTAGAAGAGGGCGGGCCCTGATCCAAGATGGCCGGTGTCCGTAGAAAAAGAGGAACGCTTGGACACAGATGGACAGACACAGGGGAGGGAAGGCCCCGTAAAAGAAGCGGGAGACTGAAGGACTGTAACTGCAAGTCAAGGAGCACGAGGACTCCTGGCAAACACCGGAACCCAGCAGACATAAGGAAGGACTTTCCCCTTCAGGGTTCAGAGGGAGCACACTCCGGCCAGCAATTGCTTTTGAGCTTCTAGCCCCCAGAACTGTGAG
>JAQZBX010063988.1:0-16584 GCA_029593785.1 Cabassous unicinctus
TGTACAAACAAAAAGAGACACAGAGGAGAGACAATAAGAGACACAGCAGACCAGGGAGCTGAGGTGGCGCAAGAGATTGAGCGCCTCTCTCCCACTCCGGAAGGTCCCAGGATCGGTTCCCACTGCCGCCTAAAGAGAAGACAAGCAGACACAGAAGAACACAGAGAGCAGACAGCAAGTGCAAAAACAACAAGGGGGAGTCGGGCAGAAATAAATAAATCTTAAAAAAAAAAAAGATTGCTAGGACGATAGCACGGCCCCACCCCCCACCCCTGCTGACACAGGCTGCTCTTGCTCTGAGGGAAGTCCCTTCTTGTTCCCTCCAACAAGGCTGTGGGGAAGCATCCTCAGATGGAAATGGTGTCTCCTGCAGTGAGGGGCTGGACTGGATGACATGGTTGTCCTCCCACCTGACCCACCAGAATACGACCTCCACAGATCACTGCAGCCAGGCCCCAGCTCTGGGCGAGAGGCTAGCACTTGCTTTCCTTTGGCTCAAAGGCCCCATTTTCCATCCATCTCAATGGTTCCTCTCGGCTGGGCTGCTGAGGCTGCTTTGGCGTTTCTGAAGAAGACATGCTCTTCTGTAAAAACTGCCAGGCAAAGTCCTGGCTGCTTTCCTGCTTCTCGGGGACTCTTGGGAGCTACTAGTGCTTTCCCACACAAGGGGAAGTTCCTGGGCTCTGCAGAACCCTCCCGGGACCAGACCCTGGCTGCGTAAGCTGTGAGGACACCACCCCACCATGCAGTCTCAGGACCACATGCACAGGGCCAGTAAGATGCGGCTGCCACATGACCTCAACTCCCTGTGGCAGGGTCTCTCCCTCCCCTCTACCACCAGAGATCAGCTGTCTGCAACACACAGCTCATACCCATTCCTGGTCTGCAGAGTGCCATGCAAAGCCCTTCCTGGCTGCTATTTAACTTCCTGGGCCTCAATCTTCTTGCCTGTAAAATGGGGAGATGGACAATGCCTACCGCAGAGGGACACTATAAGGGTTCCCACAGTGCCTAGCACCCAGCATGCACCCCACCTAACCCAGCTCTCGGAGAACTGCGTATATTTCCCATTCTCACAGCCAATCCTCTTCCTGCTGGCTTTCGGCCTACCCAAGGGCTGACCCTTTTTTGCTTTTGCAAAGGGATTAACTAAAATCCCTCAATTTTCTTAAGCCTTCGCTGCTTGGTGTTCACTAAAGTCTGGTCCCAACTCCAACCCCCAGCCAGCCCTGGGTCCTCATGATTTGGTCACAAGATGGAGCCTCAAGCCAAGCCAACGACCATCAGCTGAGCCCCTCCTGCGTGCAAGGCACAGCTTTCCTCCTGGCTGCCCCCGGCTGAGCTGACACCCAGCCTAGGCTTCACCCCTATGTCCCTGCCACTGATGGCATCAACAAGCCCCCTCCTCCAACCCCACCCTGGGGGCACAGCCCAGTCCTGCCACTCAGGCAGGGCTGGGAGAGCTGGGTCTCAGCTTCAGGGAGGGGGTTAGTGCAAGGACCAGGACAGAAACATAAGCAGCTTCAGGTCTTTTTATTGACAATTCTCCATATACACAGAGTTCTTCTTAGTTCCTCTCCAGTGTAAATAAAGCAGAAGGTACTTCACTCTCATTTCTTAAACAGCACAGAGGGGCCCCAGGAAGGGGATATGCCTAGGCTTGCCTGGCTCCCCAGGGCCTATAGCCGGCCCTGGCTGCTGAGCCTAGGCTAGGCTGGTGGGCCTAGGGAGAAGCTGGCCTAGGATGAGTCCCTTGTTGCCCTGGGTACCTCCCTGGGTCCCCACTTAGGCTTTAGAAACATCTCAGCCTCCTATGGGTTATGGGTCCCAGGTAGCCCATGACTCTGGGGAAGAGCCCCAAAGTAGAAGAAGCCCCCCCTTCCTCCTCATCCCATTCCTTGTGCCACATGTTCCCAGAAACCATGAAATAAATAAATAAATACTTCAAAAAGGCAGGGCAGCTCCAGGGCAGGGAACGGCACCTGAGCCAGCTCACGCTTAGGAAGAGAGACACCAAACCCCTAAGAGTCCAGAAGTAAACGTGAAATTGTTGGAAAGAGGATAAGTGACCTTATCCCATAACTGAGTGTCCTGCTGGGAGCAGTTCTAGAATCTAGGGCCCAGCCCAGCAAGATCCTAACTGTCCCAGGCCCCCAAGGGTCAAGGGCTTCAGGACCTCTGCTCCGCTCACCTGGCCTCACAGCCCACGGGACCAGGGGCAGGGGGAGGGGAGTGCCGCACTGGGCCAGGGGAGGGTGGCCATGTACTCTGAGCAGGGGAGCAGGAGTGATATGAAGGCCCCACAGCGGCCCTGGGGGGCTGAGAACAGGAGGGCATTATGTGGGCTGAGAATCAGCCAGTCAGGGTGTCTGCAAGGTAGGGCTGGGGTCCTACAAGCTGCCAGGGCTTCCCTGTGCTTTGCTTCACCTAATACTGAAAGACTCTGCCAGCCCCTCCTATACGTAGCCTTGTCTGGGAAACGTGGGAACTTCAACCATTCTTTAGAAGCATTTCTGGCATCCTCAGCCCTGACCACACCCTTTGATGGGGAAATCATCAGACCGTAATTTCTGGAGGGACATTCAAACAGCAACCTTGTGGTATGGCTCTACCACACCCTTCTGTGGGCTTTCTGAGGCCAAGGACCTGGCCCAATACCCAACAGGGAAAGAACTCAGGGTTCCCAGGATTCCCAGCCAACTAGAGGCTAGTCCTGGTTATCAGAGAGCTGGCTCACTGCTGCCCCCTAGCTTATATTCCCTGGCCAGCCCTGCTTCCCCTGGAGTCCACTCAGCCCAGGACAGAGCAGGCCAAACATGCGGGCCCTCCAGGGGCTCCTCTCTCCTCTGGGGTTGGAGGGTGGTCATGACTGGCCATCCGTAGGAGTGGGAACAGCTCCAGTACCCAGCTGGAGACAGCGAGGGGAGGAAGGAGAAGCCTACCTAGGGTGCAGGTCCCCTTTGCCCAGCAACGCCACGGGGGCTAGGGGTGGAGAGAGCAGGGGATCTACTGTGGCCCCAGAGCCTGGCGCCCAGGTGGACCCCGGCCGCTCTTCTCATTTGCTCAAGGTCTGGTTACACGAGGCGCACACAAACACAGTCTCTCTCTGGGCTTCGGGGGCTGAAAAGGAGGAAGAGCTTGGTGAGAGGCTTCCTCGTGTGCTCTGGCTCATGGCCCCAGCCACCCACCAGAACCCCACCCCTTAAGAGCACCAAACAGACCACCCACCACCCAGCCCACACCCGCCCTGGCCCAGGCCACTAGCCCACCCTCAGAGACTTCTCTTTCCACAGGAACCAGGGACCCAGGGGGTGACTGTGCCAAGAGCTGGCCTCTCCCAGGTGTTCTACGCATTAAACATTGGCACCAACAGAACACCTTTAAAAACGTTTTTTAAATACAATACCAGAAGAGAATTTTCCAAAATGTTTTAACAGTAGTTATTTCTGGGTGGTAAGATTACAGGATTATTTTTCTCTTCTTTTTCTGCATAGTAATTTCCAAATTTTCCAAATAAGCAGGCATTACTTTTGTAATCGGAAGGAAAAAAAATACTTGATTTAACATTATAACATATCACTAAGCAGTACCTAACACCTAACCCCACCTTTCCTCCAGAATATGTGCATGGACTTATCCCACATGCGGGCTGCCAATGGGGAGGGGCCGCCCGAACTGCTCCCTCTGGATGGGGCTATTAAGAATGCTTTTCCTCTTTTTGTTTATGGGTATTTTTTGCTTTGTTAATGAGTATATGTCATTTTTATAGAAAAAAAGAGAAATGATTTTATTTTGTTATAAGTGTTACCAAGGTATTGAGAAAAAAAATAAAATTCAGGACAGTGGATTCCCCAGGGGAAGGCAGAAGGTGGCACCCGGGGGGCCTCGGCGGTGTTGCTAATACTGTTTTTTAACTTCAGTGAAGCATTCAGAGGTATTCATTTTCTTAGTCTCATAATTCACAGGTACACTTTATGTATTCTTTTGCATGTACAAATATTTCGGTTTGTTTTAAATTAAAAAAAAAAAAAAAAGCGAGGGGAATAAAGGAGATAATTACTAAGTAATGGGCCCCCTGAATCTCACTGACACTGCGCTCCTTTCCCACAGTGCAGCAGCCCCTTAAAGGGGGGAGGAAAGCAGCCATGCCCTCCCCTCCCGACCCCGGGCCACCTGTGCCACTCACCTGTGGCCCCCATGGAGGACTTGGGCACCTTGAAGGAGCAGCACCGAGAACAAAAGCTGTTTCCACAGTTACTGCAGCTCCGCTGCAGACAAGAGCCAAGGTCAGTATCAGACATGTCCGTCCACATCCCCTCTGTCCCCAGGCATCTGGAGCCCCCAGAACCTCCCTCCTTCCTCTCAGTTGACCCTCCCAAGGAATCTGGCACCACTGTGGGCAGAAAGATGCACTCATCTGAGCAAACCACGGAAACCAGTGTGGTCCAGGAAGGAGTCTAACTGCATCCCTAACTCCCGCATGCCACCTGCCGACCACACCACAAAACCCCCTCCACACACACACTGCCCACAGCCAGCACGCCCTCAATGAGACTTACCCTCTTCTTGAGCACTGAAAAGGTGGCAGAGCAGCCCGTACAGCTCCCTGGGAAACAGAGACAGCCGCTCAGTCTTGACCCAGCCCAGGCCTCTCAACTCCTGCTTGCTCCTGGCCCTTCGAAAGGAAAACCCTCAGGACACCGGCCCAGCCCAGACCCCTTGGCTGGGAGCAGGGAGCAAAGGAGCAGAGTCCAGATTCAGAGCCAGAAGGAGGTATTCAAACTAAGGAGAGACTGACAGCCACCAGGAATGGGTGTCTCCAGACCATAAAGAGCCAGCAGTCCCTGCAGCTTTCCTGAGCTTAGAGGCCCCGCTAGCAAGTTCAGCAGAAATCCTCGAGCATTCGGCAGCAGGCTCTTGCTTCCTGGCTCCTTAACCACAGAATCTATTCCCTGGAAATCAAGCTGAGTTGGCAGGGCCCCAACCTTGCCTGGAAAGCACATGCTTGCCACAGAGAAGGAGGCTCCGACCACCTCAAACGAAACCCACCTGATATAACCCCCTCCCAAGGTGTCTCCTTACAAATACTCTGCCCATAGGGTAAAGAAAGAAATGCCTCCTAAAAATTTGGATTCTTGTTATTTGTCATCTCAAGATTCCAGGAGAGAAGCTCAGAACCAGGCACCTTCCAGGAACACCCAGTTGGGGCAGCGAGCAGGCACGTGCAGGGCAGCACGCGCAGGCAACGCGAGCCGCGGGGCTGGGCAGGGGCGAGCTGGAGCCGGGAGAGAGGGGTCCTGCCCAAACAGTCAGAGGTGACAAGATGATAAAGCTCCAGCCAGGTGGCAGAGGAGTCAATGGCAGCTTAGAAAATGGTTAGAAAATGAAGGAGGCAAGAGAGGTATAACCAGGGATAAAGGATGAGGAAGGAGGGGCCCATTCATTCTTTCAGAGGCTACGTCCAGGCAACCAGGCCTTAAAGAAGCTGTGCACCTCCCGCCCCCCAGGACCATAGGAGGGAAATCAACGATGGAAAAGGTGGACTGCAACGAGAACACGCTCTGATGAAGGCTGCTGTTTGGCACCCAGGTGCATGCAAGTGAAAAGGATCAAAAGAATGGGGGCAAACTGAGATCTGAGGCAAGGAAGGGCCAGAATGGGTCAACAAGGGTCCCCTGGACATACCTTATACTCCTTGCTCTTGTGACAAACCAGTACCCACAATTCCAAGCCTTTGCCCCTGTGGCCGGGCTGCCTCCCCATACCCGGTGCCATCCCACCTCCACCTCCACCCCCGCATCTCTTCCCTGGCTGTACCAAAGTTGTTGGTAGGGTAACGCTTGCGGAGCCGCTCCGTGAGCCGCGACACTTTGCTGCGCAGCACCTCGTTCTTGCTCAGGAACCCGTTGTCCTGCAGGGCCAGGTCATCCTCTGCTGGGCATGGGGCGCCCTCGTCATCCTCCTGTGGGAACAGCTTCTTCCAGCCCTGCCCATCTCTTAGCAGGCCCCGGGACCAGCCTGCAGAGGCCTCCCAGCCCACAGACCCAAAGGCATGGCAACAGTCGGCTCGGCCACCTCCCCACCACCACCGAGCCCCTGCCCATCTCACCAACACTCCTACTTACCAGCACCACCAAGTGGGTCTCCTGCCTCCCAAGGTGCAGGGGAGAAGGAGAGAAAACAGAAAGATAGCAAGAAGAAAGAAGCTGCTGGAATGCGTGGAACCTCCAAGTAAAAGGAAACACAGAAGTGCTGCTCTGAGCTCTGTCTGAGCATTTCCCAAAGGGTGACATTAGTGGATGCCCCATAAAAGGACTCCATCATCAAATAGGCTTGTGGGAAGAGGTATACTACTGTTTTTTTGTTTGTTTTTTGTTTGTTTTTAGGAGGTACCAGGGATTGAACCCGGGACCTCGTACATGGGAAGGAGGTGCTCAACCACTGAGCTGTTACATCCACTCCCCAGTATACTACTATTTTTAAAACTGAGTGAGATCAATTTAGTGGATGATTTAAAAAAATAGAACAGAAGAGAATAGAATAGGAAAGAAAATATCCCTTACTATGTATTTTCCAGGAATCTCTTTCACCTAAGTTTTACATATTTTACAGATATATGTGTGAACTAGGTCAAGGGGTAAAAACGGGTTTCTTTCTGCAGATCATGAACAAAAATGCTTGAAAGCCCCTGCTCTGTACATTCCTTTCACCACCAAGATTTATAATCTATGATCATATGGTAAAGACTTGGAGAAATCCTTTACTAGTTGGAAATTCAAATGCCTGCCCGGACCAGACCATACATGTAGAGTGAAGCAGGTGAGGTGCCAAGCATAGGCCTGGTAGGAAAAATCCAAGACCTCCATTTTTTAGTTCTCACATTCCCACTTTGCAAATGTGACAATAAATGGCAACAACCGCTACTGGCCACAGCGAGTAGAGCAACAAGGACTGTGTGAACCTGCGAGCACGAACCTCGTCTAAAGGGGACAGTCACTCCTCTACCACACTGACTGCTGCAGACACAGGGCTACCAGAACTGCTGATTTGGCAGAGAAACTGAAAATCTAGAAAAAATTTTAATGAAATTTCCCCATCGTTAACTATTGACTCAAAAAATTATTTTAAAACTTTGCATGCCAAATAAAACATTGCTGCAAACTACTAGTTTGAACCACTGTCCAAAAATCAAGACTGTTTAACTTTCCCGGACCCAGCAATTGGCCACGGACCACTTTCTCCACTTCCTCTCCCTGCCCCACAACAGGGCATCTCAAGGGACTCACTCTACAGAACTGCAGTCAGAGACTCAGGGCAGCGCCCTCCTCCAGGGCCTTCTCTACATCAAAGGCGCCAAGCCCACCACCCTTAGCTAAGAGGGTAAATCATTTCCCAGTGGCTTCCAGAGCCATCCCTGCCCTGGGCACCCATGACAGGTGAGTGGATGAGCAACAGGAGGTGGACTGACCCAAGGAAGAAGGGGGAGACACCCTTTCAACCAGAGAGTTCTAGCTCAGGGCAAGTTTCAGCTTCTCATTTGGATGTAACAGAATTTCTAAAAAAAAAAAAAAAAAACAGACTTGGGATGTGGGAAGCCACTGGGCTCCAGGACCACCCTACTTCTGGCCTGGTGAGTGGAGGACATGGGGGAAGGGCCACCCACCTCAATGGCATCTTTAAACTCCTCATCTGGCTCAGCCTCCTCGGCCTCCTCCACGCTGCCTGGCGTGAGGTCCTGGGAAGACAGACTGTATTACAGGAACAGGAAGAGGGCCACCTCCCCTCAGCCAGCATCCAGTTTTCCCAAGATACCTGTTCCTGCCCCAGAGGAAATGCCAGAATGCAAGAAAGAAGGACATCACAGAAAAGAGGGCAGCCTCTAACCGAGCAGGGATGGGGAGGTTGGAACAAGAGCATGACTGGACCTGAGGGTGCTGGAGAGTCCAGTGGTTGACAGCAGGCTCTAGAACCAAAGGGTCTGAGGCCTGGCCCTGCCACTTACTCAGCCATGAAGGCCGGGGCAAGTTACTTGGGCAACCACACTATGCCTCAGCCTTCTCTTCTGCAAAATGAGAATAATGTCATTCTCAGAAATGACCTACATCTTACGGGGTTAATGTCAAGAAAGCACTTAGAACAGCATGTGAAAGAGTGAGCACTCAACCAATGGTGGCTATCACTATTACAATTACTATTAAAGCACTCAGGGGAGAGCAGGCCTGGGACGCAGCAGCCACAGGACTCCTACCCAAGGCAGCCCAGGAGCTACATGGCACGCGAGCTGGTGGCCAAGGAGGCCCAGCAACCTGCCCACAGCAGGCTCTTCGCTGACAGCTAGGCCACTCACTTCCGTGGGTGTGGGGGCAGACGTGCTGTCCGGCACAGCACCCGTCCCCCCAGCATCCGGTGGTGGACGCTCGAAGGCGCTCTCTTCCTGCTTGGGGTTCATCCGCTGCTTCAGAGATGCCCTGTACTCAGACACCACTACCAAGGGCAAGGGGAACAGGATGGAAGGCAGAAACAGTGTGGCGTGAGTGGGGCTTTGGGGGTTCCCACTTCCACAGCCTCTTCCTCCAGCATCCCACCCTCGGCTGCAGGAGTCACCCTCGCCACTCTGAGCAGTCACCTAACCTCTCTAAGTCTCATAAACAAAATGGAGCTTCCACCACCTACCTCATGAGATTGTTATAGACCAAATGAGGTAAAGCATGGAAAGCATTTAGCACAGGGCCTGGCATGTAGTAAGAGCTCAATAAATTATGGCTTGTATAACTAATTACCCTACCACAGGGAAGAAAACAAATATAGCAATCACCCAAACATATGTGCAGGCACAGGCCTCTGTGACTCAGGGCCTCTCCAGACTGCCTCACTGCTTCAGAAACCAGACAGCAGATGGGTATTCTCGGATCACAGAGACGTGGCAGCAGCTCCAGGTGGTTCAGCCCAGGGAGTGGGCGGCAGCATTGGGAAAGCGTCCCTCCCTCACCTCCCAGAAGCCATTAAACCATGTAAGAAGCAATACACTGCCTCCGTAAGGGAGGCAGGACCCTACCCACCCAACAGCTCGAAGAGGCAGAGCTCACCCTGGTGTGGTGCTGCCCCCTGGTGGGAGGTGTGGAAGGCACAGCACACAGATGACTAGTGGTAGTCAGACCCCTGGGGGTGGGGAGCCTAATCTAGCCCCCAGAACAGGCCTGGACCCCCATCTCTGTCAGGCTCTGCAGGGCTTACCTCGGAAGAACTCCACATTCCCCAGAAAGAGTGTGCTATTTATAAGAGCAAGGACCCAGCACAGAGGCAGCAGATACAGCATGCAAACCGTGCCCAGCAGAGCCCCGTAGAACCTGGATTGACAGAGAGCAAACACAGGATCAGCAATTCATAAGCTCAGAAGGACACGGTCTGGAGCACAGACACAGTTAAGAAATCAACAAGACCTGCCAGTCAAATAAATAGGAAACAGAGTGATGAGGAATGCTTTACAACCAACAAGTAACCAGTACAACTAGCACTGGTAAGGCCGGAGCAGCCGTTCAAACCATCACTCCTCAGCTCTAGACTCTGAAGTCCAGAATAGACAGACTTGGATCTGAATCCAGCTCTGCCACTTCCTACTGTGTGACCTTAGGCAAATCCCTTGGTTCTCCGAGCTTTACCTCCTTCACAGGTAAAATGGGGATTAAAATAGTGCCTACCTTGGAGGGTTACTATGAAGAGTAAGATATACATGGAAGGAGTTGAGCACAGTGCCTGGCACAAGGTGAAGGCTAAATAAATAGTAGTTATATATTATAATATAAACAAGTATAAAATACACAAATATTATAAATACAAATAGTATTATTCATATATAAAGAGCCTCAAAAATACTTATTCCATTTGCTCTAGAAAGTTTCATTCTTGAATTTATTCTAAGAAAAAAATTTCAAAACATATAAAGCTAAACCTATAGAAATGTTTACTTCAGGATGATGAAAAGTAGGAACTGACTAAATATATATAACAGAATGGCTCCATAAATTATGGTATATACTATACTATAAAATATATTAATCCAGTATTACAAATAATTCCAAAGGCTACAAAGCAACCACTTTGTAAAAAAAAAGAAAGAAAGAAATCTGCACAACTATGTGATTATACCAAACACCACTGATTGTACTCTTTGGATGGATTTATACTTTATTAATATGTATCAATAAAATTGATTGGTTAAAAAAAAAAAAAAGAAGAAGAAATCACATATATACTAAGATGCTTTATGTCTTAAAGTATATGTAGAGGACAAAGTCTAGTAGGCAAACCAAACATGAGCTCCGCTACTATATCAGGGTATAGGGTCACGTGGCGAGTTATTTTTCATCATTACAATGTTCTATGATTAAAATGTTTTTGCCACACCTACAAGAAGGTGTCTAACCAAAAGCTACACCTACAAGAAGGTGTCTTACCTTGGCGCCCACAAGCAAATGCACAGATCCACACACTAGAGCCTAGGAGGCTCTCTGCCCCCCAGGAAGGAGGGGTGGGAGAGGGGGCCCTTCAAGGCAGCTGCCTTTGCCTGAGGCTCAAGTCACAAATTCCCACAGGGCCGTGGTAGATGGAGGGGTAAGGGGCCACTCACTGTGAGGACACGACAGGGTTCTCCCAGTGTAGCACGCGGTAGGCAGCTTCACAGGTGTAGCACAGACGGCTCAGGAAGGCTTCCAGCTGGATCAAGCTGCAGACACAGGGGGCGTCTGTGAGGGAACAGGTCCTGTCCCTCCTATCCTCGGGCTGCGACAGAGCTCCAGGGAAGTGGAGCCTAGGACTTCACATGAACAGCTGGCTAGGGATGGCCAACTCTCTTTAAATATGCCAGATGGGTCCAGAGAGCACTGGAGAAAAGGGCCAGGCCAAGCCACCCCACACATTTCTGTTCCCTTGTAGGAGCCCCTGCCAGGAGGGGAGAACACTACAGAGGTTCCTGCTCTGGCCTCTTCCTGGCTGGTGATGTTGGCCAGGTGACTTAGCCTTTCTAGGGCTGCCGTTTCCTCATCTATAAAATGGGGATAAGAGTTCCCACCTCATAGGTACACTGGCAGCTGTGAGGTTTAAATGGCAGGATAAAGACCAGTGGTTCTTAACCTGGGATGTAAAGAATCACTTGATGGGAGCAGATGTGGCTCAGGCAATTGGGCACCCGCCTCCCACACGGGAGGTCCCAGGTTCTGTTCCCAGTGCCTCCTAAAGGAGACGAGCAGACACTGCAACGAGCAGATGCCGCAACTGCTGCAATGAGCAGACACCACAACTGCCGCAACGAGGAGACACTGCAACAAGCAGATGCCGCAACCAGCAGGGAGTGGAAGTGGCTCAAGCAGTTGGGCACTCATCTCCTACATGGGAGGTCCTGGGTTCGGTTCCCAGTGCCTCCTAAAGAAGATGAGCAGACAGACGAGGGAACCATCCCAGGAGGGGCGGATTTTTTTTGTAAAGTCTTTTTAAAAAAAGAATCATTTGGTAAATTTTTGTTTGAAAAAAACAAGGTTTCACCCCAGAAGCAATGAACACATCCTACACTCAGATCTTGGTTTCTGAAGGGCTCCTTGGAGAAATAGCTAATTCTAGGGTTAGGACAGGGAAAGCCTAAGATGAATAAGAATATCCTGTTGTGTCAGAAAGTAAGGAAGCACTCAAAAATGATGGGGACATATGAAAAGAACACAGGAACTGTGCAAAAGAACTCCCAGTGGTCAAATGTGGGACAATTTGAGATCAAAATAAATAATGACAATAGGACAACTATGTCAAAAATAAAAATAAATAAATAATGACAGTAATGAATTATAACCCTTTGACTAAAATAAAAATCTATGAGTTCACACCGATAATAAATAAATAAGGAGAAGCTCGTTCTTACAGTAAAATGCCAGCTAATCATGCATGGGGAATGATAGTTAGAAATTCACCTTTGCAACAATCACAGTAATAAACTGATTCAGGCAAGAGTTACCAATGGATTTAACAACAGTGGGCCTCATGAGGACAAGGTGTTCACACAGTCCCAAAGTGTCTCCCCTCAGATTATTTACTGTAAAGGGCTAAATGGTAATTTTACACTGGAAACCTTAACCAAGTGATCAAAGTTAACACGTCCCCTAATGAGACAGGCTGATTCTATTGCCTCCTGAGATGACGCACTGAAAAGAACACAGTATCACTGGTTCTTCCTGCCAAAAATGCGTAACCTGCATCTAGTCATGAGGAACCAGACAAACCCAAACTGAGGGAGAGTCTACAAAACAATAAGCTTGTATTCTTCAAAACTGTCAAGGTCACGAGAAACCAGGACTGAGGAACGGCTTTAAAGGAGACTAAAAAGACATAGAAACCACAGACAAACAGGGACTCCAACAGTTACTTGTATGTCGATGTTCACCGCAGCATCATTCACAACAGCCACAAGGTGAATGAGTGGATAAGCAAGATGTGGTGTGTGTGTGTACACACACAATGGAATATTACTCAGCCATAAAAGCAAGGAAGTCCTGATACGGACTTATTATGCTATAGCATGGATAAATGCTGAAGACATCATGTTGAGCAAAATAAGCCAGACACAAAAGGACAAGTATTGTGTAATTCCACTTATATGACATATCTAGAATAAGCAAATTCATAGAGACAGAAAGTAGATCATGGGTTACTAGGAGGGGGAGGAGAGGGGGAATGGAGAGTTATTGCTTAATAGGTAGAGTTTCTGATTGGGAAGATGAAAAAGTTTTGATAATAGATGGGGATGACAGTTGTACAACACTGAATATAATCAATGCCACTGAATTGTATACTTAAAATGGGAAATTTTGTGACATATATATATTTATACATATATATGCATTACCACAATAAAAAATTAAAAAAAAAAAATGCAATTTGTGATCCTAGTTTGGATTCTGGATTGGGGGAAACTGATGTAAAGGGCTGTTAATACAACTGGCAAACTGAGATTATGAACTATATATTAGATAATATACCAATGTTAATGTTTCACTGCTAAATTTCCTCATTTTGATCACAGTACTGTGAATATATAAAAGAATGTCCTTGTTCTTAGGATATACATGCTGAAGTGTTTAGGGTAAACAGTCCTATTTGCAACTTACTTTCAAATGGTTCAGGAAAAAAATAATGCTTATATGTAGAGAGGTAGACAAAGCCAAGGTGGCAAAACGGCAAAAGGTACATGGGAGTTCTTTGAATTAAAATTATTTCAAGCCACGTAAGGCTTTTTGCTCATCGGTAAGTGGAGGATAATAACTGTAGCTGCCTCTTGGACCTGTTAAAAAGATCAAATGGAGTAACATCTGTGGTCCGCCTGATACGAGGCCTGGAGCACAGCAAGCACGGAGGGTGGTGGCTGCCGCTGCTGTTCCCATCTCCCCACCTCCCTGGCCTCCCTTCCATACTCACAAGCTCTTCACCTCAGCCACAGCCTCGGGGCGAGACAGGTGAACTTTCTGCAGATCCTCCTGCCTCACGCTATGGTACTTCCTCCGCATCAGCTCAGACTCAGGCAGCCGCGCCCGGCAAACCTCCTGGAGGTAGCCCAGCAGGGCAGGCACTGAAATCAGCAGGGCACTCACTGAGTACCACGCACCTATGAGATCAAGAGTGCTGCAGGTGAAACAGGTAAACGGGGACCAGGAGCCTCTGCCCACCCACAAGGCTCACTGCCCCACCTCCTCCGAAAGATCTTTCCTGATCACCCTGTATGAGATCGTATCCTGCCCCTTAACCCAGCTTTATTTTCCCTCATAACACTGGTCACCATGTGACAGAATATATGTTTGCTCACTATCTCCTCCACTAAGTAGGCTCTTGAAGGCTGGGACTTTGTCCACCTGGTCACTGCTTTAGTCTCAGCCCCTTTCATGACACTAGCACAACCAATCTAGTTGCTAGGAGCTCCTGATGACTGACACTCTGGTCTCTGGGCCACTAAAGCATACTGGAAGCCTTTACTTTGGCTTAATTTAGGATACCACATACCACTGTGGCTTGAGAAATGATGAGGCCGAGATAAAATTCAAAGGAACTCTTTTCAAGTTAACACAGTACCCCAAAAGCAAGCTAGCAGAGCACTGGGCACAGAGTGGATGCTTGTTAGATATGTACCATATGAACGAATTGACTCTGGAAATGCATTTTAAAAAATCTAACAGCCTGGGAAAGGCACCTGAGTTTTGATCTGGCAAAGAGGAGTCCCACTAAGAAACAGAAGACAAGGTGTTCATGTGAAGTGGGTTTAATTTCAAAGCACTATGTCCATATCTCCATAGGAACCAAAGAAGACACTCAAGAAATGTGAGTTCAGTAGAATAAATAAATGAATAAAGGATCCAGCTCCTCTGTCCCAAACCCTTCATTCATTTCCCCTGGGGGGTTGAGCTTTTTCTGTAGCCATCTGCCAGTTCCAAGCAGGGAGAGGGCTGGGTCACAGCATATGTTGTACTAAAATGTCCACAGCAGCCATCACTACCTAGGACCCCTACAGGCACACCACAGATCCTCTCACTGCTGGTGACTGCCCAGCAGCCCACAGCTGAACCAGGGGAAAAATCAAAACAGAGGGCAAAAACGCTTATTAACTCATGTTCCTGATAAACTCACACTATGCCATTTTCCCAAATGGCCCCTGAGTCAGCCTGGAAATGGCCAATGGAAAAAGGCCAATGCAGCTGCAATTACACCGTCAGTCAAGCTGCAGCAATCAGTCAAGGAAAATAATAATGATAATGATAATGATAATAATAATAAAATTATAGCATATTGGCTGCTTACTCTATGTCAGGCACTGTGCTAAGTGCTTTATACAGATTATCTCGTTTATTCCTTACTCCTACCCTTGGAGGAAAGTGCCATTATTATACCCCCTTTATAGAAGAGGAAAATTAGGCCTTGACAGACAGGTTAAATGACTTGCCCAAGGTCAGGTGAGCAGCCCCGCCAGGATCCTGACCCAGAGCGCCTCTCAGGAGCCTGTGTTCTGACACCAAGCAGACACAGAGGGATGCCAGGGCAAAAGAGCGGCCTCCTCACACAGGGCCGCATCGGAGTACTGGTCCCCCACATTCATTCACAAACACCCCGTGGCCCTTGCAAGTGGTTCTTACCCTCATTCAAAGTGAGGAACAAGATGTTGAGGCCCAGGCAGGTCAGCAAGGAACACAAAGGCATCTGCCACCTACAACACAGAGAGTCCTCATCACTGAAGACAGCCGCTCCTTAAGCTGGCAAGAAGCGGGTATGGGATGGCAGCAGGCGGGTCATCCAAGCCAGGATGGACAGGAGGAGCCCAGGAGCCCAGTGTCAAGGAGAAATGAGGTGAGCCTCTCACTTGCACAACTGATGGGAAAGCAGTTAAGAAGCCATATATTAGCCCTTGGGGTGAGAAAAGGTATCATCTCAGAACTGGAAGACCTGCAGAACTTTCTCCCAGGAGGAAGAACTTATGAAATGTCTAAGAAACCCAGTTAATACTGTTTAACCTGTGCTTTGTTAGGTTCTAGTCCCTTTAAGAGGACAAGCTAAGAAACATTCTCCTTTAAACTTTTTCATTATTCCTTTACACAATTTCTTAAGTAGTATATGTACATATACTCATTATATAAGATTCATCTAATACAGAAACCAAGAAAGAACAAAATGTGAGGGACTTTTCTGACTCAATTCATGACTTTCTCTTATTTCTGATATTTGAGAGTTTATATTGAACATACATCAATTCAAAAGGAGAGAAAACAAGCAAGATTTTATTTTAATATATTTTTAAAAATGAAGATGAAACCAGGGTGCAGGATTCACTCAGCTAACGGGCCCTAAGAGAACTTGCAGCAGATGGAAACAAACACAAACTCAGCCCCCACCACCTCCACCACCAAATGGCAAAGCAGAAGCTCCAAAGAGAGAAGCCAACAACCAAGAGACTCAGGTTGCTGAGGACAGGCAAACACCGCGGGCTTGGTCCCTGATGAGGGACATTTAGAAGGAAAAGAACAGCACCGATGGACTAATGAAACCACTGACACCTCTATTCTGAAGAGCCAGGTCAGTCAGTATAGATAAGAAGAGCAATCTGAGGAGGGAAAGAAATAGAAAAAGAAAAAAGTAGGCTGCTGGCAAGCAATGCATTCAGTAAGAATATTTTCTTTGCTCTAATTGGGGTTATTTAATAGGTATTAAGTAAAGTTAACTAATTTATGTGGTGTCATATTTTTTAATGAAAATTATGAGTGAGGGAATGAAATGACCTCTCTTTGCATTTCTTTTGAAATTCAATACAGCCCACCTGTACCACCCTAATCAGGTCTCAGAATCAGCCGGTGGCAGCTACCAGGGTAAAAGCAAAATGAGGGAAGCGGGTGTGGCTCAATCGATAGAGCTCCCATTTACCATATGGGAGGCCCCGGGTAAGGGCAGGCCGGGCCCGCGCGGCGCGGTGGGCTGATGCAGCGGGACCTTACAGCAAGGGGGAGATAAGCAGACACAGAAGAAACGCACAGCGAATGGACACAGCAAACACAAGCAGCAAGGGGGGGG
>JAQZBX010063989.1:0-16588 GCA_029593785.1 Cabassous unicinctus
GGGACAGCATATTCAGGGCTGCAAATTCTACCAAGTTTACTGAGAGCAGCAACCCACAGGACAGTTTTGTGGCCAGAGGATTCCTTGTAGTGTATCTCTTTGCCCTGTAGCCATTGTCTACCTTGACTTTTTTTTTTAAAGATTTATTTATTTTTATTTATTTATCCCCCCCTTGCTGCTTGTGCTTGCTGTGTCCATTCGCTGTGTGTTTTCTCCGTGTCTGCTTATCTCCCCCTTGCTGTGAGGTCCCGCTGCATCAGCCCACCGCGCCGCGCGGGCCGGCCTGCCCTCACAAGGAGGCCCTGGGAAGCGAACCCGGGGCCTCACACATGGTAAACAGGGGCTCTATCGATTGAGCCACACCCGCTTCCTGTTGTGAGGTCTTGTTGCATCAGCCCACCAGGCCGCGCAGGCCGGCCTGCCCTCACAAGGAGGCCCCGGGAAGCGAACCCGGGGCCTCCCATATGGTAAACGGGAGCTCTATCCATTGAGCCACACCCGCTTCCCTACCTTGACTTTTAAATGCCCACAACACACCATAGTATGTAGGCCCCAGTTTGCTCCAGAAGTTGATATGCACTTGAACTACACTAGATTTTCACAGCTAAAGGAAAGAAGGGGAGAGAACACATAAATCCAGTCAGCAGCCCCTGCCTTTGCCTTGCCCTGAAAAATTGAGCAACTCTGAAGCACGACCAAGGAAAGTCAACTCCAAGAATCTCAGCTAGTGAAGAGGTACCTCAGGGCACAGCCCAGCAAACACCCCCAAGTGCTTCACATAATATCCTGCACCTGATTAGCTTTTTCCACAGTAGCTTTGTGGCAGAGGCTGCTAACCTAGGAAAACCTTGCATGTTCTAGAGAAAAGTTGATGTATACTTTCTTTGGACAGTTTTCAGAAATATCTGCCCTTTTCTTGTCACATACTTCATTCAAGCAGCCAGCTTTTGACTACCTGAGATAAGAGTGACTGGGGGGGGGGTGGAAATCCTGAGGACTCTGTACTCCCACTCTAACCATTCCTTACATCCAAATTGGTGAGAATCCACCTTGTCAGGTACATCCCAACATCATGATTTCTGCCATTAATGTGTACTCACCTATACTTATTATTTAATTAACATTCTTCTTAAAATGAA
Organism: Cabassous unicinctus; assembly: GCA_029593785.1. Lineage (NCBI taxonomy): Eukaryota > Metazoa > Chordata > Mammalia > Cingulata > Chlamyphoridae > Cabassous > Cabassous unicinctus. The sequence goes on from JAQZBX010063989.1 coordinate 1,140, forward strand.
CTAACCTAATTTTTTCAGAGAAGAGTAGCAAGTCTCAGAGAGTTGAGAGTATCCTAAAACCAAAATGAGTCCATTTATTCTTGATATACTCAAAAGGGCTGCAGGAGAACTGACAAGTAAATAACTTTCTCACAGTGTAATTTTTTTTTAAATTTGAGGTACTGGGAGCCAGGGTTTGAACCTGGGACCTTGTATGTGGGAAGCTGGCGCTAATGCACTGAGCCACACCGGCTCTCCTGAGTTGGTTTGTTCATTTGTTTGCTTGTTGTTTGTTTTTGTTTTTTTTAGAAGGCACCAGAACCTACCATGTGGGAAGCAGGTGCTCAACTACTTGAGCCACATCTGCTTGCCTCACAATGTGATTTAAGGTTATTTAAATCTTTGCCCCTTGACCATCTAAAATCACCTGATAGTACAACCCAACACTTTAGCGGGGAGTGGCTCTAGAGAAAGACCAAGCACCCTTGCTGACCCCTCAATACCACCAACCACCAGCACGTCCCATACACATATCACCTTGGAGGAGCTCTGATCCCTCCTCCAGTACCCAAAACTGGGCCACAGCAGTAGAGATTGGGGCTTGGATGGTTAAACCAAAGGGGTCCAGATATAAGTGGCCCCTTTTCTAGATCACTTTCAGCTCACTTCTCCCTCCCTTCTTTCCCATTCCACTAGGTCAGCTACACCAGAGGCTGCCTCCCCCATACTCACCCCTAGCCCTGAAAAGACCAAACAAAACTGGAGAAGGGGGGTGCTTCCAGAGGAGCCAAAGAGAGGCAGCCAAGGCCAGCCTGCCCTAGGCCTTAAAGAAGAGGATTCTGTTCTCCTTAGGGGTCTTTCTGGGCCATCTCTCACCCAGAGCCTTAGGTTCCCAGAGTGGGGCAAAGGGGCCAAGGAGGCCTCGCCATGCCTTCATCTTATCTAAGCCTTGACTAAGCCTTGAGCTGTGGGGCAAAAGAGACTTCCTGGCTCAAAAATGGTTCTGCTCAGTCGGCAGGACCTGGACGTGTCTGTAACGCTGACCCAGTCAACCCTAAACCCTGTTAGCAAGTGACAACTCTGAACAGCCCTAACCCCTGTGTTTTTATTACCCATACTCACCTGATCAAGCTTCATTAAGCTGGAAGAGAGGAAAAACTTGGACAATCTTGAACGGAACAAATGGTCCCTAAATAACTGTTAATTATACAAGCCAATTGTGACTGAACAAAAAATAATGAAAAGCATATTACTTTCCATAAGGCAGATAATAAACCTGAAATGGCACTTTTTTTTTTTAATTAAAATCCTCTTTTAAAACCCTATAAAGACTTTATGTCATAGTAATAATTATTACCATTGGGGCATTCACTGTGTGCCAGGTACTGTGCTAAGATTTTAATATTATATTGTGTCTTGGTGCCCTAAGTGGTAGAACTATCCCCATTTTATAGATTAAGAAACTTAGCCTAAAGGGAGGTGAAATACCTGCCCAAGGCTACACAGTTTGTAAGTTACAAAGCCAGGACCCCAAAGTCAATGTTTTAAATATCTCAATGATATCACCCTAAATCTGAACACACCCCTCCTTAAGAGTCAAGTAATGGGAAGCAGAAAATGGGTGAGCTTAAATACCATTGTCTGTATGGAGCAGATAGTATATTTTCCTAAAAAGGAGGCTATATTTTGAGATTTTACAGACCCAAAAGAGGATTGGAGAAGAGGCTTGTAATGAAATTCTAATTTTTTACAAACATGAGTCTTTTACTTTGAAACAGCCTCCACTAATGGAGGAAAGTGGATTGGGAAAGGGCACAGACCCTTCAACATTTTTTAAAAAATGAAACACTAAAATCACCTGGGTGGTAATACATCACAATACTCCAACTGGAAATTTTCCAGTTGGTGGTCAGCTTTTGATAAACCATAACCTATGCCAACCTTTCTTCACTGACACTGACTGTGTGCTTGGAGTGACCAGTGTGGCAGTGAGTCTTTTGCAGACTCCAGAAAATCATATTCGTAAGTTAATCCATTCCTGACTGTGTAAACTTATTGTAGGTGGGAACTTCCGATTAAATTACTTCAGGTAAGTCTTTGATTAGCTTGTGTTACCCAGGCTGGGTCTTAATCCTCTTACTGGAATAAAAAGCTGTAGATACAGAAAAAATCTTCAGAGACAGAGTGGAACCCAGAAGCTGAAAGAGAAAGCCCCAGGAGCCAGAAGCTGAAATCACTTGAACACAGAATCTGAGAGGTTAGTCAGAAGCTGAAAGCAATGAGTCCCTGAGGAGAGGGGAGGTCTGAGAGGATGCCACCATGTGCTTGGTTGCCCACAGCTGCAGCTCAGGGAGAAAGTATCTCCTGATGATGCCTTGATTTGGACACTTTCACAGCCTCAGAACTGTAAGCTTTTAACCTAATAAATCCCAATTGTAAAAGACAACCCATTTCTGGCATATTGTTCCCAACAGCTTAAGATAAAGAGGTGGGGCTGAGTGCTTGGGGGCTATAGAGACTGCACATTGCTGACCTACATGTTCTACTCCCCTACAAAGAGCTAGTAGGGAGAGAGTAGGGAAATGAGCCCAACAGAGGCAAAATGCACCGAGTTGAGCCTTGTTCTCACCACTCCCACTCCCAGACCTCTGCCCCACTCCCCCCACTTCCCCACCTCTGCCCCACCAGCAGGGCTACTGTACATTCACTGAGATTCACTTATGCCCTTCTTCAGAGAAGCAAATCCCCCCTGCACTGAACTCAAATAGAGTATAACTGGGAATGTTTGAGAACACACTATCTTTAACACAGTGGAGAACATTCAGCTCACAGTCATCTCACTCAAATCATAACCTTTATTTCACAAAATTCCCATCCAAGTTCCATTATCTTCCGTCCAGTGAGCCCCAGAGGCTCTTTACCACCCCTTCCCATTAAGCATCATGGGTTCTCATCTGAAAAGTCATGTTGTTGATGCCCTGAATTGGATCCATTTGGATTTGACACATAGAAAATTATTTTTAAAAACTTTTTAAAAGTCAGCAGTCAGAGGAATCACCATATAACTTGTAGGAAAGCAAATCAACCAGTCCCTTGGAAAATCAGATCTTTAATCCTCTGCTGATGGGGAGCATCTCACCTTGGCTGGTTGACTCCATTCAAGAGGCTGTGCTCACAGTGTCTCCAAATAGACACTACTGAGGCATTTTGGTTCCATCAACTCCAGCAACCACTGACCTTGTTCAGTGAGAAGTTTCCTAGATAAAGAATCCATAAGCCTATAAAACAAGTTCTAACGTAATCTGTAAAAATAAACATGAAACTACTACTTATTATGTACTATCTGCCAAGTGCTTTGAATTCTTATTTTATCATCCTAAGACCATAAGAAGTAGACATTATCATCCCCATTTTAAAAAGCTAGTAAAGATGAGAGCTAAGATTCGAACTTGTATCTACTTAATTCCAAAGTCTTCACTATAAATACCACACCTAATTTTCTAGAATAGCTAATCATCTTTCACTCTTGTTTCTTTGTTCCCTAAGACAATGCTAATCCCTTGTTTAGTTTAGCATTCAGAGGACTTGCCCAGTGATTCAAACAACAAGTATCTTACAAGGGATGTACAATTTTGAGGTAGAGATTGTAGAAGATTTTGCAGGAAAGTTAATGCATTTGATTTAGACATGTTGAGTATGGTGTCCATGCAGAACATCCAGATGGAGGGGTCCCAGGAACACTTCTCAATATTGGCCTGTAGCTCAGAAGAGAGATCTGGAGTAAAGATAATGATGTGGAAGTTTTCATAGGCATATAGTTATTTGCAAACCATAGGAGTAGATGAAACTGCCCATGGAGAATGGAAAGAACGAGAAGACAAGTAGTCCAGGGACACCTGGGGTCAGCAGAGAAGGAACTGAACCAGTGAAGGAGACCTAGAAAAGCGGCAGCCAGAAAGGTAGGAAGAAGGAAGAGAGAAAGATGATCTATAAACCAGTGGAAGAGAAGGGAGAGACTCAATAGAGTCACATGCCTCAACAAGATCAAGTAAGGTGAGATGATACAATCTTCAAGTAAGGATAAGGTAATGCTACAGGGCAAAAAATAAATTACAAAGGTTGGGGGTTACTGAGAGTTGGAGACAGCAGAAACAATCAATGGGGATGATTATAACTAATCTGATGTGTAATTAATAATGGCTAATATTTACAGAGTGCTTACTAAATGCCAGGTACCATTTGCATATAGCACCTCAATCCTCAAGGCAACTCCATGAGAAAAGTAATCATCTCCATTTGATGGAGATGAAGCTACTTACCCTTGGCCTCAAAGCTAGTAGGTGGTGTCTTAGTTTCCTAGCTGCTAAAACAAATACCATACAATGGGTTGGCTTAACACCTGGAATTTATTGGCTCATGGTTTCAGAGGCTAGAAAGCTTGCTTCCACCCATGTCAGTATCTTCTGGCTGGCCAGCAATCTTTGGGATTCCTTGGCTTTTCCTTCACATGGCACCATTATAGAGTCTGAACATGGATTCCAGACTGCAGCAGAAAGAAATCCAAGAAAGCCCATTAGAGTAGAAAAGTTGAGATACTGGAGACTTGATGCAACTGAAAAAGAAACAGAGTGAGAGGAAGAGAAGTATGTATGTGGTGGGAGGTGGTGGTGGAAGGATGTGGGCACGGTGAGATTTCTTAAAAGGAGCAGTTTCAAGCAATGACTAGGTCAGGCTATGACCAGAGGAGCAACATCAGCAATGTCCAGGCCCACACACTGCCCTCTTCAGGGAGCTTCGCAATGGACAGGCTTTTGTTTATGGACATTATTTAGATTCTGAATGAAAAATACTCTACAACCACCAAGTATGAGAGTATTATTGTTAAGGGATGCTGGGAGAGGGCTTCAAGTCCTATGCTTGATGGCATTCTTACACCGTCCCTGAAACACTTAAAACCCTGAATACAAACAATTATTGACCTATATTACTCCAGCAAGTGGAAACATTGTATTTAAGAACAATTTCCATCATTTTGTCATCAAGAAACCAAAATCATGGTCTAAATTCAAAATGTCACTCTGCTGCTGGCACCAGTTCTAGCTATCCTGGTTATTTCTCAATCTTGGATGAAATGCCTGTCAAGATCTTGGGTGGCCTATTGCAAGATGATTGATTACCCATGGATTTGTTTTTGTTTTTCTAGTCATCTGAGGGGCTGCCTTTGAGAGCCAGCTGAAAACCCAGGAACTGCTTCTGAGAAGTAAGGGTATAAAGTTGGACCAGAAGCCCCAGGCCCTGGCTGTGAAAGGCAGCAGAGTGAAAAGTTAAGATCACTGATTTGGTGGTCAGAACTGGCATCAAACTTCCTCTCCTCACTTACCAGCTGAGTAAATTTCAACGAAATGCATTTGCAGTGTCCTCTTCTATACAGTGGGCTAATAATGCCTACTTTGCTTGGTTGTTAGAAAGATTAAACAAGATCAACTATGTGAAATAGTAAGTGTTTGGCACATAGTAAGTGTCATTAAACTGTAGCTATTATCGTGATTAAGCTCCCAAATTGTATGTTTAGGGCAATAAACTGTTTTCAAGCCGTTCTGTGGCATTCTAGCCTCTATGGAGAGCTTTCCAAAACTATACATGCAGAGGCATGCTAGTAAACTGGCTGGAGAGGGGGCACCAGGGAGGAGGCAGCCCTGATTTGTAGTGCTTGCCAATTTCCATGGTGTAACTATACCCACCATGACTGATTTTGGTAAACCAACATGACAGCACTGAATGCACATTTGGCTCTCAGGAGCTGGCTCCCATGCACCACTGAATGATTGTCTGAGATTCTTACCTTGGGGATTCATTCATCCATTCAGCTCCTCTATTTATGAGCCAAGCATATACTATACAAAGAGGATTTTAAAAAACCAACAAAGACCTGGCCCTCCCTTCCCCAGAGCCTTCAATCAGGGAAAGGATGGACAATTAAACAGCAGTGACAACTGCGTGAGGCAGGAGTCAAGTAGGGAGAAAACATGGCAAGGGAGTTCAGGGTGAGCCCAGATGAGGCTTCAGAGAAGGCTCCCAGTCTAGAGGAAGAGCAGGTAAAGTGACAGCTGGGGAGTGTGTTGAATAGAGGAAGCGGTGAATGTGACAGCCTAGAGGTGTAAGAGCAGGAAACTGAGAGGAGGATAATTTGGTGGGGTGTGAAAAAAGAAGAGGGAGCAGGGGCCTTGTGAGCCATATTAGTGAAGCAGGCTAGATAGGGAATCAATAGATGGATCTGGAACCTGGCAAGAAGTCCACGTGGACATCTACACCCCCAAGATGGCTGCTGGAAGACCCTCGTGAGATTCTGCCATTTGGAATGAGATTTCCTCCGGAAGCCAGGAGAAGCCCTGGATATTCTCCAGGGACCTTATCACTGGGCCCTCCCGGGGGATTGATGGGTGGGATAATCAATCAAAACAGCAAACAGCTGGGACTCCTCCTGTGCCATTAGCAAAGGGGCAGAATAATTAATGATTTCAAAAGCAAGCACAAAGGCCTTTTGCTCTTTGCCCCACCTGGATCACTACACAAGTAAACCTGAGCATTTATAATCTGTAATGGGAAAATATAGTCTATACATCAGCCCTCTATCTCTCTTCAACCTCTTCCTCTCTCTGCAATCCATGATCTCTTATTTTCTCCCATTTCTCTTTCCTCCCTGCCTTGATAAATTACTGGCCTAATCAACGTGGTGTACTCTTGAAATTCATTTTCTGCAGTTTAGCCAAGGACCTAACACAAAATCCAGTTACATTAGGACAATAGGGAGTCAGGGTATGGTTTTAAGCAGAAGAATGACACAGTTGAATTTGCATTTTAGAAAATCACTCTGCTACATATATTATGTAATTAAAAACAAGCTTTTTATAGATTAGAGGCTACCAAGAGCCTGGGGGAGGAAAGGATGAGGAGATACTGCTTAATAGGTACAGAGTTTCTGTTTGGGGTCATGAAAAATTCTTGGTAATGGATGGTGGTAAGAGTAGCACAATACTGTGAATGCAATTAATTCCGCTGAAGTGTACACTTAAAAATGATTAACATGGGATATTTTGTGTTATATATAGGTATGTTAGCACAATAAAAGATATTAAAGTGAAGAAATAAAGGTCACCCCGGCTGCAGGGAGGACAGAGGAATGGTGGAGAGGCATGGAAAAGACTAGAGGCCGGGAACCCCATTGGAGGCTAATACTATAACCCGGCAAGAGCTGATGGTAACCAGGACCAGGTCTTGTCAGATGGAGAGAAGGCATTAGATCTGAACGATGCTTAGGAGATGGAGCTGTGAGACCAGGAGACTGACAGGAGGAGAGGGTGAGGGAGAAGGAAGAGTCAAGAGTGGCTTCCAGGTGATTTTCAGGCCACAAGGTTCACAGAAATAGTAGAAACTGGAGGAGGAGGAGCAGCAGCAGCCTTTAGGGGGACAAGGATGAGTTTAGTTTAGGGGTGCCTGAGGGGCTGCCAAGTAAGGCTGCCCAGCAGGGAGTGGGATAATCCCTCTGGAGGACAGGGGAGAAAGCTGAGCTGATGGTAAAGACTTCAGAGCCTCTGGCATCCAGGTCATGGGAGTAGACAGTGTGGTTAGAAGGGGGGCTACAGGAGAGCTCTGAGGACCACCAACACTAAGTCCCCAGAAGAACAATTTGGCAGGAGCCTGAGAAGGAGCGACCAGAGAAATCAAAAGAAAGCCGGAGAAATGAGAAGTTGTGAAACCCAAGGAAAAACTCTTTCAAGAAGGAGGAATAGGTCAGCCAAGTTGAAAGCTACTGAGAAATCTAGATAAGGAGAACTGCAAAGTATCCCTGGAGGTCCCTTCAGTGGTGGTCTCTGCTGGCTTTGGCAAAATCCACAGAAAAGTTTGGTGAGAGTGGATGCCAAAGTACAGGGCCCAGTGGACTGGGATGGGGAAGCAGCAGGCAGAGGCAATTCTGCAAGAAGCCTGGAGGTGAAAGGGCCAGAGAGATGGTACTGGGAGAGGAATGTGGGGTTGATGGGCAGCTGTTCTACTTTGTTCTAACTTCGGAGAGGCCTGAGTGTGTTTAAATGCTCACAGGGTAGAGCCATTGAAGAAGAGACTGAAGGGGCAGGAAAAAAAATAAAACATGAGCCAGGCTGGGTCTGAAATGGACCCCAGCCTCTGGGTCCCCTCTCCAGGGCAGAAACCAAACCCTAAGAGCATCCCAGAGTTCACTGCGCCAGTGAGGAGGAGAAGGAAGGGGAGGGAGGGAGGGGATAAGGAAAACGTGGAAATTAGACAACCAGGCCACTCCAGCTCATGAGGTACTAGTACCAAGCCCCAACTTCAGTCAAAGCACCACCATCTGAGGTCAATGTGATTAAAACATATTTTTTGTTTCCATGAAACAAGGCTTTTGATTTTTTACCAAAATAAATCTTTAGCTCCTTTAAAGGCTTAGAAAAGGGGTCCAAACTGGTAACCTGTAGACCCAATCCAGCTGGTAGGCAAGCATTTTGCCTAAATAGTGTTATAAAATTCAGGAAATTTCACATAAAATCTAGATTCATGAATTCTCTTGACACTCGAAGATCTGCAATGCTGCTCCGACCACCTGGCATCCATCAGGGGAGCTGAGTGGCTGTTGCCTCACTGAAAAGGGGTGAACCTCTCTTCAGGTTGTCACAGGCTTCACCCAGCCTATTTCCTCACCTTTGCAAGAAGTTGGGTTAGATGGTGCTGTCATCTGTTTCTGTCCGACTTTTCTATTGAGCCGGGCAGAGAGTTGAGGCGCTGGGGATTCAACAGCACCTGCAGCGCTGGCCGTCCTCGCAGAGCATGGAAGCTGGAGAGGCAACAGAGCCTTAATCTCAACAGGATGGGGCTGCTGGCACCCTTTGACAGTACAGATTTAACTTTGCATTTAGAAAATATTCCAGCTGTCTGCTCGTCCCACACACCCACTGATGAACAAAAGCACATTCAGAACGGATGCTCAACTAGCTATAGAAATTCTGACATGAATTTCCTGGAGTTTGACAGTGTATTGTGGTGCATTGCTTTAGGAGTCAGGCCAGACCACTGCCTGAAGAGGGGGGTGGGGGGTGGGGGAGACACCATGCAAGAGAATTTAAAAGAGCACGAGAAGGCTTTTGGCATTAAGCGGCCTCATTGGATTCCTTCCTCTTTCTTTACAAACTGCAGGCATTTCCAGTTTGTGCAGGTATCGAAGCTTGTCTTTGCCAGACTCACCTGAAGATAGATTAAACCAGCACAGCAGGTATGACCCCCAGGACTGGGGGTGGTGGGGGGGGTTGTTCTGCTGAAACCCTTGCAGCTGATCCTTTGGCCAGTGGAGGCATCCGCCTGCCTGTGCTCCTGGAACAGAAGGGCTTTTTCACTACAGAGCCCTCCCTTATTCCTGCTGCAGAGAGAATGGGGAAAATAATTTGATAAAGTTTTAATGGAAACTGAAAAGGCACTTCACCCATAAGGAAGGCCTTCATCTTTTGCAGTACAATTAATTTTCTTTGAATGATATACAAAGCAAGATGAAAACACCTCGGGCCCAAGGAATTTCATACAGTAAGACTGAAGTGGAATATTCAGAACTTTGAGAACTAGGACTAATCAAAGGCTTTCTGAAGGAGTGTGGGAGTCAAGGTAGAGGGGGTGGGGTTGCCCTAAATGTCTGGCGAAGTGAGATCACGCGGCTGCTCTGGTGACCGCGTGGTCCTCCCTCCCTCCCTCCCTTCCAAACCAGGACAACCACGGGTTCAGGATCGTGGGCTTTGTGTTGGCCTGAGAAGGACCTGGGTTTGAACCCCAGCTCTGCCACTTACCAGCGGGGTAACCTTGTGTACTTACTAGCTGGGTAAGCTTGTTACCCAACGTCTCTAAGCTTCAGTTTCTCACTTGTCAAACAGGGCTCTTAATACATATCTCAGAGGGTGCTGGTGAGAATGGAATGAGAAGCCTTTGCAAAGCAACTGGTCTATAGCTAGCATTCAGTAAGGGGCACCAAGAAACAGACACCGAGATCTTCTGAGTGATAGTCAAATAATATTGGGAAAATTTTTATATCAGTTACCAAAATTTGACATCTGAATTCCTGTATTCTTATCCTAATTTTCAAACTGTTCAGTATGTAAATCAAAAGAACCACTACAAAAGCTAAAAGGAAGAAGGGACAGACTGGGAAGGGGGGGCGGGGCAAAGGAGTTAAAAGACATGTGGGAGGGCAGATTACACTGTTTATGCCCTTTTGCAACAATTTGAAATTTTTTCCAGATTTACTGGAGTACAATTTACATACAACAAAGTTCACCCATTTTAAGTATACAGTTGAGTGAACTTGGGTATTGTGTACAAGTAAGCAACCATGTAACCTAATCATACAATCAAGATATATATACAACAGCTTGGTTGCCCTAAAAAGTTCCCTTGTACCCCTCTGCAATTTCTTCCTCCACCCCAGCCCCAAGCAACCACTTATCTGCTTTCTGTCATAATAGTTTTGCCTTCTCTAGAATGTCATATAAATGAAATCATATGGTATGTAGTCTTTTGTGTTTGATTTTTTTTTTTTTGCTTAGCATATTTCTCAAATTATCCACATTTGTCATGTATTAATATTTCATTCCTTTTTATTGCTGAGTAATATTCCATAGTATGGATATATCACAATTTGCCCATTCATCAGCTGATGGACGTTTGGGCTGTCTCCTGTTTGGTGCTATCGTAAATAACGCCACGGTTAACATTTGCATACAAGTCTTTGTATTGTAACCTTTAAATTTTGTCCCAAGTGCATGTATTCCCATATTTAAAATAGGGAGTAGGAAGAATCACCTCTCTAAATAACTGGGACCTAGATATATTGAGTATAATTAGTTTTGCAGGCCAAGATTTATATTAGTTCTCTCCATGTGCGATACTCGATGTTTTTTTCATGTATTATGTATGTAAATACCTGCGAATCATTTTGCTTCCTCTAAGCAATGCATCAGGTCAATTTCCCCAGCAGACAAGATGAATCAAATCACAATGATAGGATAAAATGCTTCTCTGTGGCTTAAGGATGTTTAGTGTTCCTTAAAAATAATCTTTAACAACTACATGTAACAACATGGATGCAACTTATAAATACTACGAGGAGCAAATGAAGGCAGGCACAAAATAGGACAAAAGTAATCTGTGAAGATAAATGTCAGATGAGTGGTAACCTCTGGCAGGGCAGGTGCAGGAAGAGCATGGGAGAGAAGGGAGCCTCCTGCAGGTGCTGGGACTGCTCTCCATCCTCATCTGGATGCTGGTTCCACAGGTGTATACATAGGTAAAAATTCATCCAGCTGTGCAATTAAGATTATGCACTTACTGTATGCATGTTTAACTCAATAAAAAGTAAAAAGAAAATAATATTCACCCTTATTTTTCCTGCATGGATGGGGTTGCATTGCCTCCCCTGAAGACCGACACACCATGGGATTCACACATCCTACCTTGCCTTACCTGAGTGGACCTCAGTAAGGATTTTCAAGTGGATGTTGAGCTTCTGTGGAATCTCAAAGGTCTTGCACACAGCCGCCAAGTCCAGGGCCAAGCTTGCTACTTCCCAAGCATGGAGATTCACACTGGCCTCAAACACCCCAGATTCCACCATGTCTGAAAACATGAAACAGTGGCACACTTGAGTGAACTAAAGCAGACTGTGAATTTTTTAAAAGTCACTGGCAGTGGCTTGCCATCCCAAACCTTTACCTGGACCTTCCCTTGAAGTTTGGAAAGTTCATGTAGGGCAGAGGGCTGGCTCATTGAGAGCAAAAGTCACCACAGGCTTGGGCTATCTGGACACAAACTGATTCAATGAATCTTTCTGGTCCATGATGTAAACAGATTGCCTCTCAGTAGCTGTTGGTCAATGCTTCCTACGTTTGAGGAGCATTGTTTTCTTTGTCTTTCTGAATAGCATTGTCATCTGTTTGTTTGCAAAAGGTCGCCAACAATATAGCAGAAATGGGTTGGCTTTTGCAATGGGGGTTTATTAGGTCAAAAGCTTACAATTCTGAGGCCATGAAGCTGTCCAAATCAAGGCATCATCAGAAGAAGCTTTCTCCCTGAGCTGCAGCTCAGCACCCTCAGACACATGGCGGCATTTGCTCATCCCTTCCTTCTCCTCAGGGCCGTGTCTCTTTCAGATTCTGGCTGAAGTGGCTTCCTCTCAGCTTCTGTGTTCCATTGATTTCAGCTTCTGGCTCCTGGCGCCTTCTCTCTCAGCTTCTGGGTTCCTCCCTGTCTCTGCAGCTTTTTTCTGTATCTGCGGCTTTTTATTCCTCTGTTTATAAAGGACTCCAGTAAGAGGATTAATATACATCCTGGGTCACACACTCTAATCAAAGGCCCTTAACTGATGTGATTTAATCAAAAGGTCCCACCTACAATAGGTTTAGATACACAAGAACAGATTAACTTAAGAACATAATTTCCTGGGATCCACAAAAGACTCAAGCCACCACATCCTCTAATACTCACACTTTCAAGACAAATAAGAGAAACAGTTTGGGAGCAACCAGCCATATATGAGTCAATTTCTTATATCTGCCTTTCACATTGGGAATTGGCCTTCCAGGCCAAAGCTACTGATAAAATGATGCATCACATGTAATTCTTGACCTCCACAAGACCATTTAATGCAGTGAGAGGAGGGTAATTATGGAATAGCAGGCCAGTAGTTTGGAAGAACCATGGTGGGGGCCGGGGTAGAGGAAGATAGCAGGGCAGGAAGCTCCAAAAATCAGTTCCGTGTTCAAAACAACTCCTGAACTGTCTGGGATCATCTGAATCAACTATTTCAAAACTCCGGAGTCTAGTGGAACACTGTGCAGCACCCAGGGAGAAGCAGGAGGAAAAGGCTGGTAAATTTAAATTGTGATAAATATCACTACTTCAGAATACTGGGATTTGTCTCTGAGGGAGGCAAAGGTGGCAGAGGAATCATGAAGACAGTAATCTTCCTCAAAACTATAGGAAACAAAGGGCTGCACTAACTGGGCAAGTGCTGAATCAAAAAAAGAAAAATGCAACTTCAGAAGCCATAGAAGAAGCTCCTGGCCTCCTCGCTGGCCCCTCCCCAGCCCCTCCACAATGCCGTCTTCCAGAGGGAGCAGAGTAGCCCCTACGCACGTACTGGGTGCTTGTATATATCACTGCCAGGCTAGCAGGTAAAAGTCTGAGAGACTGAGTCAGGGTGCTTGTCGAGGCTCCCTGTCCCAGAGGGGGAGTTTGTCCTGAGGGCAGAGAAGTAGCTTGCAGACAGAAGTGAAGCACCTGGGGCAAAGGACTACCTGCATTAAATCACTCAGGAGAGAACCCAGGAGGGAGTGAAAGTCTATTTCTAAGGGAGTAGAAGGGGCAGTCACTTGACCTCCTGTAAACTGTAAACCTTAGAATTCCTAAGGCCTCTAAGCCAGCACAAGCTTAGTGAAAGAAGCAGACTTCATGGCTCCACTCAGGCGCAAAGGACTTCATCAAGAAAGTAAAATGAAAACCCATACAATGGGAGAAAATATTTGGAAACCACCTATCTTATAAGGGTTTACTATCCAGAATATATAAAGAAATCCTACAACTCAACAACGAACAAATAACCTAATTTAAAAACAAGCAAAAGACTTGAAAAGACATTTCTCCAGAGAAGATTTACAAATGGCCAAAAAGCACATGAAAAGATGCGACATCATTAGCCATTTAGGGAAATGCAAATCAAAACCATTTCATACTGTATTAGTCAGCCAAAGGGGTGCTGATGCAAAATACCAGAAATTGGTTGGTTTTTATAAAGGGTATTTATTTGGGGTAGAAGCTTACAGTTACCAGGCCATAAAGCATAAGTTTCTTCCCTCTCCAAAGTCCATTGCCACGTGTTGGAGCAAGGGAGCTGCCCACGTTTGCCAGGGTTCAGGCTTCTTGGGTTCCTCTCTTCCCGGGGCTGCATTTCTCTCTGGGCTTAACTCCTCTGTTTCCTCCACGAGGTCAGCTGTAGACTATGAGGCTCTCTAGGCTTTGCCTCTCTCCACAAGGCCAACTGTAGACTATCAGGCGAATTGCTCGTCTCTATCCCAGGACCTTCTCTCCTTCCTCACCACCAAGCTCCTCCAAGCTCCTTCGTCTGCTCGCCTCCCCAGGCTCCAGCATCAAAACTCCAACATGAGAACTCCAACTCAAAAACTGCTACAAATCTGTCCTTTGCAATGTCTTTTATCTTTGAGAACCCACCCACCAAGGGGTGGGACTCAACGCCCTACCGACGTGGCCCAGTCAACGGCCTAATCATAACTTAATCATGCCCAGATTAGTTTACAAGCATAATCCAATATCTATTTTTGGAATTCATAACTACATCAAATTGCCAAATTGCTACACATACCCACTAGAATGACAACTATTTTTAAAATGGAAAATAAAAAGTGTTAGAGAAGATGTAGAGAAATAGGAACACTCATTCATGGCTGGTGTAAATGTAAAATGGTGTAGCCAACTGTGAAAGAAAGTCTAGTGATTCCTCAAAAATTTAAGTATAGAACTACCATAGGACCTGGCAATCCCACTACTAGATATATACCAAAAGAAGTAAAAGCAGAAACTCAGACAGATATTTGCACACCAATATTCATGATAGTATTATTCAAAATTGCCAGATGGATGCAACAGATGGATGCAACCCAAGTGTCCTTTAACCAATGAATGGATAAACAAAATGTGGTATGTACATACAATGGAATATTATTCAGCCCTAAAAAGGAATGAAGTCATGACACATGTCATAACATGGATGAACCTTGAAGACATCATGTTGAGTGAAATAAGCCAGACACAAAAGGACAAATACTATATGATCTCACTGATATGAAATAATTAGAATAATCAAATCCATAGAGTCAGAATCTAGAATATAAGTTGCCAGGGGCCAAATGGGGAAATGGAATAGAGAGTTAATGCTTAAATTGTACAGAGTTTCTATTTTGGGTGATGGAAAAGTTTTGGTAATTGATGGTGATGATGATATCATAACATTGGGAATGTAAATAATAGCATTGAATTATATATTTGAATGTACTTAGAGGAAATTTTAGGTTGTATATATGTTACTAGAATAAAAATGTTTTTAAATACTACAAATCCACAACTTCTCTAATAAAGAAAAAAAAATAGAAAAAAGAAAACACATAAGACTGTATAGCAGGGAAGCGGGTGTGGCTCAATCAATGGAGCTCCCGTTTACCACATGGGAGGCCCCGGGTTCGCTTCCCGGGGCCTCCTTGTGAGGGCAGGCCGGCCCACGCGGCACGGTGGGCTGATGCAGCAAGGGGGAGATAAGCAGACACAGAAAAAACACACAGCAAATGGACACAGCAAACACAAGCAGCAAGCAGGGGATAAATAAATAAATAAATAAATCTTTAAAAAAAAAA